>CACRXK020000282.1:22418-91082 GCA_902702795.2 Paramuricea clavata
CCCCACTGTTTCCACCTCCCCAACCCTCCAGCTAAATTATGACCAGTCCCTTATTAATGAATTTAATATAAACTAGAGGTATGTCAAAGACTTGTAAGACTTTTATCTTGTAACTTACCTTGTGTAGACGAGACATTTGATACACACTTGGTCAAGACACGACCAGTTCTGATATCAGAAAACGCCCAATGCTGGAGACGGAAAAACACAATCAATAGTTTACATCTATTTAACATAAATCAGATTCTGTGTAAAATGTTGCTGAAACGGGTTTTTAAAAAAAAACTATAGCTATATTTATAAACAAAAATTGAAACCATTAACCAACCTGATCCAATGAACAACTCAATAAGTAGTCACCTGAAAAATATACGTAAAATGAAGAAAATGAATTGAGCATCGGTTTCAAAACGCGATATCATATTTACTATACTTACCAGTTGCATGTAAACTAATCCCTGTAACGGCAGCATCATGGGCCTAAAATTATACATAAAACAACAGATGTATTGTGCCATTTATTTAATAAAATAATGAATCGTCCGTATATAATCGTATAGAATTGAAAATTAAAAGAATCTGAAACAATCTGATCGTGAATTTGCCGTGACGGAAACATTGTATGTTATGTGTGTATATTTAACAATTAGTCGCCGAAGGCGAGGTGATTACAAGCCTATAGCCTTATTCACTGAGCCGAAGGCGAAGTGAATATACTGTAGGCTTGTAATCACCGAGCCTGAGGCGACTAATTGTTTTAGTGTAATTTTATAGTGTAATTTCAGTATTGAAAAAGTTTTATTCATAAATACAACTAACACACGTGTTTATTTTATGAATATAATTTGCATAAACAATTTACTTCCGTCTGATTTTCAGCCGCCATTTTTTTGGAAAAGCAATAGTTACTGCTGGGGGACCCAATCAGAATGCTCAAAGGCCATTTTTCAATACTGAAATTATACTAAATATATACATTCTATCCCATACCTTAACAATCTCAGTACAACTTGCAGTTCCAACGGACCAGACACGGATTGTGCTGTCAGGCGATGCGGTAAATGCAACATCCTAAATAGAAGTATTATTTTTTCAGGTTTTTTCCACGAATTTTATTCTTATTTGAAAAAAATGTATTTCATTATCGCAATGATACAAACCTCTGTAGGATGATAAACAACACTTGTAACTTTCTTTGAATGACCTTTAAGAGTTGCAACAACCTAAACACACATGGCATCGTCGTAGTTAGAAAGCCTGGTTTACACTATCAAACTTTCTGTGATCACAATAGGACTTTTACATAGGTTTGATTTGAAGGATTTGTACGAAATGTTTTAAGAAACTGACTCGGTGTTAAACAGTAGATCAGTTTCCTCAAACATTTCTTACAAATCCTTCAAAACTTAGAATTTACCCATGCAAAATTCGTACTGTGATCACAGAAACTTTGATAGTGTAAACAACGTTAACGTTTCGTAAAATCTTTGCTCACAGTGTAGTGTGCAGGTATTATGTCAGAGGAGATTACCTGTTCTGTTTCGCGATGAAACACCACAGCATTCTTGTCCAAACCACCTTAAAATAAAAATCCTCAAATCATGTTTTCATACATTGAGGACGATTCTGTGGTAGAATTGAAGCACGGTACATCCTTAGTTAAATCAACTTCTTTCCTGTATATATTCAACAATCATTTTCTAAGCAATATACATACCTGTAAGCACTCGAGATGTGTCGGCAGCATGAAGATCCAATGCCAAAATTCCTGGATTGCTTGCACTGTGAAGACCCTGAAAAATGGGGAAAATATTAAGACAATGCTGACTGCAGTGAGGCAAACACAAATACACAAAGCCTTCCTTTTGTATATATATATGTATATATATATATATATATATATATATATATATATATATATATATATATATATATATATATATATATATATATATATATATATATATATATATATATATATATATATATATATATATATATATATATAGGTAATATAGCATATATTTATTGGGTATGAATATAAATACAACAACATCAATTACAACAATAATAATAATAAATAATAATGTTAGCTTAGAAAAAAATTCATCCCAAATGGTGGAGGTGCGAACGAGATGTTTATTAAAAATTACCCATGCGAGGCACCTCTCCGAATATACGATAAAACAGTGTCAATTATTCTTACAAGCAACAAAACAAGTTTAGCAAAATACAAAACAATAAACTACAATACAAAAAACATAAGTGACATTGACCACTCCAGGTACATAACAAATTAACATCAAAAACAGAACATATTAACTTAGAATAATGTTCATAAAGATAGTTTTTGAATGTTCTTAAAGACTTAAACAAGAGAATGTATCTGGTGTAACTGAACTGCAAACACAGTTCCACAGTTAGATTGAAGTATGATGCCTGGAAGATGGATGTATTGTAGCAGAGAGTCTTGAGTATGAGGAAACATAGTTTTTTGCATAACTTACCAGATGGGAGGAGATTTGTTTGTAAGATTGAATATCGTCAGCAGTTGCAAGGCCTTCTGGGATCTTCTTTCCTCTCTGTAAAAAAATATTGTAACAGTTTTGTTTTAACATGAAGAGATGTAATACAACACAAACTATTTCAAGAGCAAAAAACAACAACATAATCTTACTGACCTTTTTACGTTCAGCTGTGAGGGTAGTAGCTTTGTCTTGTAACTAAAAATGTAATCAAGCTTGAATTTCAATGATTTTATATTGCAAACATTACATGCCCAACTGATGTCTACGTGGCTACACACGTAAAAACGTACAAGTTGTAACAAACCTGCAGCAGACTTGTAGCAATGCTGTTCCAACAACTTGTCAACAGGATGTGTTTGCACTGCTTGTTCCCAGCTTGTTGAGTTGTCAACGGCTTGTTGACAACTTACTACAAGGTTGTTGAGCTCAACAGAGTTGTTACAAGTTGTTCCGGCAACTTGTTATCGTTCTGCGATTCAACAATTTGTCAACAAGTTGTGAGTGACAAGCTTGTAGCAACTTCACAAAATAACAGCATTGTTACAACTTGTTGACAAGCTTGCTACAAACCTGTTGCGAACACATCTTGTTGACAAGTTGTGAGATTTTTACGTGCGTATGTCTAAGTCTTAAGGTAAGAACATGGATCCCATACCTTCTGTAACACATCATCAGTCATTCCTCCTTCATCGTCATCCTTTAATGAAAACAAAAATCAACAATATGTCAAACTGACTTCACAAGAAGAGCTTCCTACTTCACAAAGTAAAGTAACAATTTATTTGTTGTTGAAAGGGAAATAATTAAAAGATTCTTACCTTGACTTCCATTGGTTCCTCATTCTAAAAAATACAAGTATCAAATTTAAAGGAAATATAATCAAATTTAAAAGAACTCCAAAAGAAATTTTCACTGGAATGGTTTAAGGCAAGCCTTGTCTGGAATTGCACAGAACACACATGCCTTTTGTCAAGCCCCTTTTTTATTGTGAAAAAACAAATTTAAGGACATGTTGACTGCTAAGTCCACTAAATGGATTGGCTGCTTTTTGTGTGCAAAAAAAGAGCCCAAGCATCACTTTAGGAGCACATTTTTGTCAAGCATGTTTGTTTTCATCAGGGCAAGGTCTAGAGACACACCTTTTGGGGTGTGGTGGTAAGCATGAGATAAAGGTATGATTTGGCTTTTGTCACACAAAGGTGGATACTTACATTGACATTGGGGATTGCAGGTGCCACTGGTGTGGGTGCCATGGCAACAATACCAGCTTGAGGTTTCAGAGTTGCCAATGCTGTATGAAAAGAAAATTTACATTTTTGAAATCTGTTATAAAAAGTATGAAAAGATCGAACTCATTGAAGTTGGGTAAATGCACAGTGTTCTCCTCTTTACAATATGTTCTGTTCAATATCATTCAAGATCACATGCAAAAATCTCTTACAACAGTACATTACATTACATCATGCCTGTATATTTAGTTGTTTTGCAGGTAGCCAAAAGAAGTTTCAGTTAGCCCTGCGTGGTCCAAACTTGCTCGCTTCTCTAGAAGCTTTTAAAGGTAGTTCTGGAAAGCTTTTGAAAGGTGGTTCTGGCATTTTGGCACTTGAAAACGGAGTTCTGGCTTTTGAAAACGGACTAGTTTTGGCATTTGAAAACGGAGTTTCGGCATTTGAAAATGGAGTTTTGTCATTTGAAAGGGGAGTTTTGGCATTTGAAAATGGAGTTTTGTCATTTGAAAAGGGAGTTTTGGCATTTGAAAACTGAGTTTTGGCATTTGAAAACTGAGTTCTGGCATTTGAAAAGGGAGTTTCTGCATTTGAAAACGGAGTTTTGGCATTTGAAAACTGAGTTCTGGCATTTGAAAACGGAGTTTTGACATTTGAAAAGGGAGTTTTGGCATTTGAAAATGGAGTTATGGCATTTGAAAACTGAGTTTTGGCATTTGAAAACGGAGTTTTGGCATTTGAAAACGGAGTTATGGCATTTGAAAACTGAGTTTTGGCATTTGAAAACGGAATTCTGGCATTTGAAAACGGAGTTTCTGCATTTGAAAACGGAGTTTTGGCATTTGAAAACTGAGTTCTGGCATTTGAAAACGGAGTTTTGACATTTGAAAACGGAGTTTTGGCATTTGAAAACGGAATTCTTTGAAAACGGAGTTCTTGAAATTTTCTACCTTACCCAAGCATGCATAAGACCTATTTTATTTAGCTTTGCCAACTAGGGCAGAGTCACCACAAGGATTGCAGCTTCACGCACTTGCAGGTAGCGCCGCTACCTAGGATCCCAACATCTGACAGGCATGTATTACATATTTACATTATTATTCAGCTCACTCCCCATTGGGGCTTTTCAGTGACCAATTACATCAAGTATTACACTTACTTATAAATAGTCTAAAGTTAAGTAAGTAAACTAATAAATAGACTAAGTTAAGTAAGTAACATAAGTACAATTTACAATTTTTACAAAATTTACAGACAACTTTATCCTTACAACTTTCTTAAAGACCATGTAAAGTCTGTAATGTAAACAAACGCTTTGTTTACATTTTGAACTCAGTAATTATATTATACTGAATTTTTAACACTCTTCTGGTTCGCTATGCTTGTAAATGAATACAGACTAGAGGTTCAATTCAAGAAAGTTCAAAAGATATGAAATATTTATAACATTCCAACGGTCGGGTCCCGACCATTGGAATGTAAGCCTGCGCAGAGCGTATGCGCAGAACGGACTTTACATGGTCTTTAACTGTATTTATCCTAACCCACCCTATGAACTTTCCCTGTGGGAGAAAACTGGAGCACCTGGGAAAACCCACGACTTAATAAATCATGAAAATTCAAGTATATTGGCAGATGCAAGGGGATAAAGCTGACTTTTCCTTGGAATCACCTAAGTTTACCCTTTTAGGTTTCAATGCTCCCTGATGCATCCCACTTTATTATTTTACTCTGTCTAACACCAGATGATTTAACTCGTCAAGGAGAGAGTGCTGCCACTCAATGGGTTAAAAAGGTTTATGAGTGCATACAGTACCTTCTCTTGCAGCTGTAACTTCCTTCGTGAGACGAGCAATGACACGACAAGCCGCATCATGCTGATATAAAGCGTGTGATAATTCTGGGAATGAAGTAATATGATTAGAAAGATAAATACTGTACAAAGTAAGACAAAACCTAGAAACCATGGATATTATGACCAGGGCAGGAAAAAAGAATTTTCTTCCTGGGAGCACAACCTGGAGACCAACCAAGTATTTTTGTGATGAATCTGCATGTGCATAAACATATAGTGTTCTAGCTGACCATGGTTTTAAATTCAAGGAACAATGTCTGTCAACCATACGTTGTTGCGCCCATAGTGGGATATGGATGTTAAGGTTTTCTACAAATTTTCAATAGCAAATCTACATTCAAACGAATTTCCTGCAGCTGTTTAACATTTTCTGAGAGCAGTGCTTGCCTATTTTGTCCGCCCCTGATTATGACAAACATTGAAATCCAAAGAAACTTCTACTGTAATGTACTTGCCAATGATCATTTTAACCTGCTGTTAGGGATACACTTTCACAGGAAAAAAGTTATAATATTTTCCAACAAACCTTGCCTAGCTGTTTGAAGCTGTTGCCTCAAGCTAAAACTATGCAGCATTGTTGCATCCTGACAAGAAAAAAACATTAAAAAATTAGGCAAAGCTTTGAAAAATTGAATTACACTATCAAACATTAATTTTATGGTATCACTGTGTAGCTGTTACTAGGGGTGCACTGGAACCAATTTTTTAAGTTCCGGCCGGAACTGGAACTGATTTATTAAGCCATATATAGTCATATGTTACTTTGTCCACTGCCAGACAGGCAGACACTTCAAATCATCAAAGAGAGAGTTCACAAATGTTAGAATAAAAAGATTGACAAATGTTAAACGTCATAATAAAGTGTTAATAGTGTACATTTCCCTTGCGTAGTCCACATTTCTTCCTACTGTGACATTTTGCTAGACACAAAAACGTTTGATATTCTATCTCTCTGAAAACAACAGAGTTCCGGTTCCGGCCATGCTTTTTTTATTAGTTCCAGCCGGAACCGGAACTCCTAAAAATTGGGGTTCCGGCCGGAACCGAGTTCCGGTGCACCCCTAGCTGTTATTGTGTATTACTGTGTAAGCTGTTTAGGAAACATTGGCACAGACAAAATAAGCCACACAAAATCTATATTAATCCATTAAATTACATTGCACCCTAATTCACCCTACTTTATTATTTTACTCTGTCTAACACCAGATGATTTTACTCAATAAGGGGAGAGTGCTGGCATACTCAATGGAGATTGTTGCTGTTTGTTAACATTGCTATCCATACTGGCACCAATTGTTTAAATTATATTGTACACCCAGGGAATGTGAAAATACAGACCGGTGTAACTTACCCATTCATCTTGCAATGATTTCAATATGGCAGGAATACTTGTTGCTGATGGCGGCTTGGGCTTTACAAGAGGAGTTACTATAGGGTCAAATACATATGTATTTGTTGATTAGGAATAAATAATCAACACATTAGGCCACAATCCACCATAATGCACCTTTTTACTTCTGCCTGGCAGAGGCAATTATGGACGACCCTTTACGAAACAGCAGATTAAGAATTATCAGTTTCGGTTTGTGTAAACACAATATAAATTCATTATTTTCAGAGCTTTTGATCTGTAGGTTTGAGGAAGATCCGGGTTTATGGATCGGAAGTTCTGCAAATAATAAATTTACGTGGTGTTTCCACAAACCAAAACTGATATTATTTGCCATGCAAAACTACAAGGAACTGATCAGATTTCAGATTATCAGAACTCACACAGCATTCTGAAACTACCTTTTATATCAATGAGTTGCTCTTCAGACAAAACTTCATTTGTTATAGGATCCACACCATTTTCAGCTATATATTTCTCAACAAGTCTTCTTTCAAACACACAGTTCGACAATGGTGAGATACAGGGGTGTTCGGGAACTTCGTTACTGACTAAACAAATAAGAATTCAAGCACAAATTTCCTTACATGCCCAAGATCTCGAAGGCACAGTTTTGATGCTTTCTATACATTACTAGTACATTTTATAAATATTGGGTGCATGACTTCTAAACTTTCCAGTCAGGCAGCCAGTGATATTACGGAGGTTCATATTTGATTTCCAATACTATTACAGTCAAAATAGAACCTTCCCACTTCCGCAGTCTGTTGATATTTTTACTGATTTATAGACAAATACCAGGATAAAATACAAATTTCACAGCTTTTATGTGTTAAAATACAGTGAACCTAACAAAAAATGCACCCTTTGCTACAAATTATCATATTTACTATTAATAAATTTTTGAAATCTCTGGCATGCAATTTCCAAACTTTCCAGTCAGAGTGAGAGGTAGTGGAACTTAAACCTTGATTGGAGCTTGCTCTGTTATTTAACTCCTTGTATAATGATGTACTAAAGCTTATTAATTAAACTAATCTGAACCCCTCTAATAATGTTCATACTAGACTGCTTTTCTCAGTTTTCTGCCTTTCTATATACAGAAAAAAATATGAATTTAAAACAAGTTGCCAACTACATTTTGGCCACATGTTAACCTATATACTGCATGCCTATAAAACAGCAAAGCACAACCTAGGCGCACACAATTTGTTCATATATAGAACCAAACAACCAAAGTACTATACAAAAAACACGAGTCTGAAACATGACTCCACGTCGTGATTTACCGCCAAACAAAGCTTTCCTACTATCCCCTAGCAACACAAAAGCTATATTTTACACACTCACAGTAAACTATATATTGCAACGCACACAAACACAATTTAAAAAGCTGCAAAATATCGCGAAAACATTGTCAATTTAACAAAAATATTATATTCTTACTTGCACAAGTGAGCGCCATCTTGCTTTTTTCCACATGGATATACCGAAATCCTTTGCAAGCTTAGTTTTATTGCGCTCAAGAGCTGTATGTGTCACTGGAGTAGTGGCTTGAATTTTTGGGGGGTTCCATTGCCCCTCCTATTAATAAGGCACAAAAATAGGTCAATATGCAGTGGCGTCGCCAGGATTTTAGAGGGGAGGGGGCAACTTAATATTTTGTGACGTCACCAAGCTCGGGAAACAAGGCGAAATCTGTTTTGGGAACAAACAAAAACTTTTCAAGGGAACACAGAGGGGTCCCTGGGAAATCCTCAACAATACTGTATGTACTGAAACAGTGCTTTTATGTGGATGTACAACAAAAAGCTGACTTCGCTTTGCTACCTGTTGTCCCGATGGAGAAAGTGAAGATATATTTATATATATTTTTGTCTACACAAATTTCTTCCCTGACAGACACACAAACCAACATCGCTGTTGTTTACATTAATTGGTCTTATTTTGTACATTACACATTAATTCCAGTATAAAATCTAATTTTAAGAATAGTTTAAGAATTGACAGTTTATTAAAATATGATTCGTTCACGATTCTGCAATCAATTTGAGAATACTGTTTCAGTGTTCGTTTGTACACGACGCGATATTTTTATTCTACAGTACAAATTTCAGGTGTAACAGCTTCTATAGTTGTTCACAAGTTACAATTTAACTACCTACGCTACAGTTTTCCTCGACTTTTTCACGATGTATAAACAATCAATCTAATTTGACTCAATAGGCAATTCCAGCTTTTAGTTTATGCGTGCAGGGGACGTTGGGAAGTAAGGTATCACATTGCTGATTATGCTGAAAAAATAAAAATGGTGGCCGTGTAAACACGGAATGATAGCTTATAAGACTCGGTTGTTTCGGTAGTTTTTATTGAAATTTTTCAGCATAATCAGCACTATGATACCTTACTTCCCATCATCCCCCGCAGGTATAAACTAAAAGCTGGAATTGCCTATTAGCAAAGTGAAGCATAAACTACGCCTAGTCGCCTACGGGAACTTCAAGCAAGATACATTGAATCCATCTCCACGGTGCTTTGCAATCAACTCTAGTAGAGTCTGTTTCTTCTGCACATGACGCGATGTTTCCAACTCATACATGGTACAAATATTGAAGAGTATACCAGGTTGTAAATTCTTCTCGGGGTCCGCAAACACGATATCCTCGAGCAGCTGTAATGCTTCCTTTAATCTGCCTTGAAAAAGCAAGCTAACAGCAGCATTGTTAACTGCAATCGCGTTTCCCGGATCCAAGTTCTTCGCTGCTGAGAAATGTTTATACGCCTCCTCGTATGCGTCCAGAGTTAACGCTAGAAGACCGCGGTTGATGTAGACATCTGATTGGGCAATATCATCATCAGGTCCCATCTCCTCCACCAATTTGAAGTACTCTTGCGCACTTTCAATATCCCCAGACTGTAAGCTTATCCTTCCAAGTCCCAAAAGCAATGCTCTCGAATTCTCAGAATCTTGCTTTGCTATCTGCTTAAAGACTGACAGAGCCAAACCATACTCTTTCAAGGAAAGGAACGTGTTTCCGATGCAATAAAAAACTTTCAGTAATCTTTTCTTCCATAATTCGATTCCTTTCTGACGGGCTTCCTCATTCTCATCGCCGCCACCAAGGTTTGTCGTGAGGTTGCGCAATACTTGTAGACACGCGCTATGAACATAGAATAACTTGTCTAACGCCTCTTTGGGCCTATCTACTTGTTGTGGCAACATCGCAGCCAGGATGCGAAAACAGAACGGCACCATTGAGCCTTCTTTCCCAGGGTATAAATCTGGATGGAAATCATAATACAACACAGCCGCGTCAAGATTACCAAATGCCTCAAGCTCGATATCTGCGGCACTGTACATGTTAAGCTGGTACAACAATGCAATACGGCAGAACCAAATCTCCAAGTTGCCAGGCGATAGTGCCAACTGGGAGGCTGTTTGCTGGGTATTGTTAGTACCCAACAGTTTTGTGGTCAGGTTAAGAGCTGACCGCCAACATTCTACTCTCAAGAGTTGCTTCAAGCCAGCTGTATCGTTTGCAACCATCTCTTCGGTTAGAGCAGCTCGCGAAGGTTCTTCTTGGTCACTGAGAAATTTCGAGATCAGTTCGCTAACCGGATCGACTTGTGGTGTATCGAATTGAATACAGGGCACTCTAAATTCAGGTTCTGCATTCTCTGGCTTCAGGATGTTGTTCCTGATTGCCTCAAGGAAGGAATTGGTTTCTTTAGAAGGTATCCATAATGCACTGTAGTAATCGTAAGTTTCTATGAAAGGTTCTTCATTCTCCACTTCAGATAAGCGAGGCTCAATTTTAATTGGTGAAGATGGTGGCTTGACATTTGCTTGTACTGTAGTTGTCTCGATCTGAATCACAGGATCGACCTCTTCGGACACACTGCTTTTGCTTTTGGTTGGAGAGATCGGTACTGGCGATACGTTTCCAGATTTCCTATCACCCTCACTCTCGGGAGCATTTTCGGCAGCACTTCCCAAAGAATCGAAAAAGCTGTCTCCGGACATATTCTGACCACCAAACAAGTCTTGTAAACTTTTTGCGCCTTGCTGTTCAGTTTCGTTAGCCCATTGGCCGAGCTCTGGTTTTGGGCATTGCCAGCCAAACACATTATCCATGATCTGAGGATTTTTATGAAGCCATGCACTGAATTCCTTGGCCGACAACTTGCCGTTCTTCGATTTATCGCACGTCTTAAAGGCATCTTGGACTATTTCTGAGACGGTTTCAATTAAAGGTTTTTCGCTGCTATTAGTTTCTTTAGAGTCAGAGTCCCCTACGCTGTCTAAGATGGTGTTGGCTGATTGTAGAAAACTGAGTAAAATGGTTTTTAGTTCATCTTCTGTGACTGCATCTTGATCATCACTGAAGTTGAACACCTTAAAGGAAAAGATTATTGAATATTGATAAGGCCAAAAAAAAAAATATGTGGGTTTCCGGTTTCCCGACCCTACCTAGCTTTTGGACGTCGAAATCCCGACCCTAAACTTTTTTATTGGATCGTGCTTGTAAGTGTTTCTTTCCACTTAGAGGAAAAAGTTTGTGGAAAATTGAAATTTGAGGCAATATTAGGGAAATTTATCTTTGGATGTGGAAGCACTGACTAATGGCGTCCGCTTGTTCGGAAAATTAAAAAAAAAGTTAAAAAAAAAAGTTATAACCGACCTACCCTACCTACGTTTTTATAAGAAGAAACCGGAAACCCACATTTTTTTTTTTGGCCTAAAGCCACATAGAAACACCTATGGAGGATAATTTACACTCTTTCTTCTTCAACAGGGCAGGAAAAAAGAATTTTCTTCCCGGGAGCACAACCTGGAGACAAAAATTTCCTGCAGACCAACCATGCATTTTTGTGCTAAATATGTGCATAAACATATAGTGTTCTAGCTGACCATGGTTTTAAATTCAAGGAATGTCTGTCTGTCAATCATATGTTGTTGCGCCCATAGTGGGACATGGGTGTTAAGGTTTCCTTCAAATTTTCAACAGCAAATCTTCATTTTTAAATGAATTTCCTGCAGCTGTTTAACATTTCCTGCAAGCAGTGCTCGCATGCTCGCCTATTTCTTCCACCTTTGTTGTTCAATATCATTCTACATTGATCCAAAGATTGTATCGACAATAGTGTGTAAACTTGGAGATATATCTTTCACTAGTCCACGGCACTGCCCCTTGGCTTCGCTATTTCCATTTTGCAACAGAGTAGAAACAAATTCAATTACCCGGCGAAGAGAAATATTTCGCAGAGAAACATTCCAAAATCATGTTGAGCATGCATTCAACCTTTTCGTGCACAATTTTTTGCATTTCGCTCGTCGTGGAATTAGGCCTTTACGGAGGGAATTTCTGCCATCTGGGAGGGGAGGGAGTCTGAGAATTTGCTCCTAATAATAGTAAAATGTACAAGGATATCTGATGAGGGGAAGGCTAGTGTGGAAAGTTTGTATCGCACAACCGAGATATCAGGCATGCAATTTTTATACCTTTGATACATTAACTATTAATTTTTCTTAAATCTCAGGCATGCATTTTCAAAACTTTTCAGTCAGTGGGGAGGTGTGGATGTTTTCTGTTATGATGCAATCTTTGAGCTCATTACATAGGCACATGGGGGGGGGGGGTGAATTATAGGTTTTCAGATCGTTGGATTTCACAGAAAAAATTGTTCGGATTTCAGATCTGGCGAATATTTTACATGGATCTTATTAATACAGTGGACTGCAGATTTATCTATTATTTTGGCTTGGATTGTGGATTTAGCTTGCAATTTAGCTCGGATCCTGGATTGTGACTTCATAGTAGAGCTTTTAGTGGATTTAAATTTAGACAAGACCATTGTCGGATCGTGGATTTTGCTTCAAATTTGGGCGGATCAGTGGATTTGTATACCCCTATTTACCCCCCCCCCGGACATGTTGTAACCACTACACGGGTCTACACTATCAGTAGACTCACTAAGTGCTATTGCACATAATCTTTTTTAAAAAACAATTTTACTAAATAGCCAGCATCCGGCAGTTTTACTACAGCAGCCAGCTATCTAGTCGCTTTGGTTTGATTAAAATTCACCTTAAAAAGAAGTTCACATTTTGCCTGAGCAGAGCCATGTAGACACAGTGCTACACCACCAACGAATTCCTCCAGATTAATAGTACCATTGCTGTCTCTGTCAAATGCATGAAACAACCTCTCTCCTATCAAACCAGGCAATGAAAATCTCTCTGCAAACACACGCCTTGTAGCCATATTGGGTTCAGGGATAGCTCTCGTTCCGTCTTGGTTTTCTGTCGATAATTCATTGAAAACCGCCACAATATTGTTCAGCTCTAGAGAACTAAGCTTCTTGATCGCTTCTGTATACGCTTTGCTGTTCCCGTGCCCCATATTTTGTCGAACAAATCCTCAAACAAATCGAATATTTCACTTTAAACCCTGCCCGGAAGCCATATTGGAATTTGGAATTCAATGCATTGTGGGAAACTATTCTTCGTTTAGCTGAACTCTATGCGTAACTGGACCGTTACGATGATTGAGAGGCGAGGGGGGTTCGTATCTACTGGGGCACTGTACCCTTAGAGGGAATGCCCCAGAGCGTGAATTGTTGGTAGACCTGCTCCAGGTCTCCCCTTTGCACTGAAATGTGTTGGATTCGATTCGTACGATATAAACACTTGTCTGATTCTAATTTCCGGTTGCTGAGTAACACGAGTACCTCCTTGGTCTACTAAATGTCGCAGGTTTTTTCAGGTATTCCAGTTTCCTCCGTGTAAAAAATGAACCTTGAAATGGTCCTTTTAATACTGGCAGGGGTATAGAAGAGGGGCTCAGGGAGAGTTAAATCCTTTCGTTAATTAACAATTGCTACTTTAGAACCAAGAATAAATACTAGAACTTTCCGTGTTTATCCAGTGTTGCATCCTCCATCCTCCTTCAAGTACCCCCACGCCTTGCCCCCCCCCCCCTACCACCACCACTTCCTGAGAGTCCCCCTGGTCCCACTAGAACCTGCACGGGCAAAAACCGTTCAAAACTCTTCAGTATCAATAAAATTCAGTTTCGTTCAGGCTTTCGTCTGTGAGTAGTATAGTACAACTGTATGTAACACGGAACAGTTTTGAGTAAAAGAACTATAATTATACCTAGTATAAAGTTCATCCTTGTTCACACAGTATTTTTTACAAACGTTCCAACGTAGGTGGTCGATGTTTGGAAGATTATTACAGTTTCATTGTTAATTTTTCAAACATTTTCAAAAATAATTTTATTGTCAATTTATCGGTCATATTGCGAGGACCAAACAGCTGTCTTTGTTAGAATTTTTGCTATCGATAACAGCAGACATGTAGACGTTCTTCAGTACACAAAATCGAGAGGCAAGAATATTAGCGGTTAACAACAGCACATTATCTCTTTTTGTTTTTGCCCATCACACTATAATGTCCACGCAAATGGCACTCGAATGGAGACAACACAAAACTCAGTCTTGTTGTTATTTTAAGACAATTAATGTAACTTAAGTGCCCCTTTCAAACTGTTTAAAAACCACAATCGAAAATAATTAAAGATGAATAAAAAGGAATTGCCCATTAATGAAATAATTGCAACCGGCACGTGTCGCCTTGCCTTATCGCGTTTCGACATCGATTGTATTTTTAACAAAATTAAACCTATTGTTTGCGAGGGTTTGCCATAAAAAAAACCCAGAGAACCGCATTTTGATAGGAAGCGCGTATTAAAGATCGCTCAGAGACAGACAGGCGAAGAGTTTTTGGCACTGGTTTGACTTTCGACGGGGCGAAAAGATAAAAATATAGAAATTATTAAAATAAAAGCCAAAAGCGTCTAGTAATGAAAGCTAAAACTGATAAGTGATATAAAATGACAGATATGCCTTAGTGATAAAATTGCAATGAAGACATAATGAACTTATTCAAAGTTAAACGTCTTAAACAATAAAAGAATTGTAGATTATTTATTGTAGCCATGGCATAAGGAATGATGAAAACGGACGTGAAAAAGTGTCTGATGTTCCATGCTTATGGAACTGAATTTGCCTTTTGAAAAACAATGGAAAATTTGATTAACATTACGCCAAATTTAAACATCGAATAACACTTCACAATCTCAAATGACGAAGTAGATGTAGTTTCCTTAAAAGATTCGCCCATAATGTATGTGAAAAAATGATCCTCAATATACAAGGAAAATGTTCCTTGGGATCTAGAATGAAAGATTCAGGGTTGTAGACACCGGAGGGCTGGGGGGAGGGCCTCAGCGCCCCCCAATAATTTGTGGGCAACTCTCTGCAACAGGCAAATCTTGATGTATTGTGCCAAACCACCAGCCCTAACGTTATTGCCAAAACCTTAAAAGCATATAGACAAGTCGTTAAATGTGTTTGGGCGTGCCAGAAATACCTTAACGTGCCTCAGACTAACTTTTGATTGTTGTCCAATGTTGACCGACTGAACACGATTTACACTGAGCTTACAAAGTGATTAAGTTCTTAGAGGCAAGCATGATCCACTAAGCTCAACAAAACACTGTAAATTGACATGGATTAACGAGTTTTCACGAGTTGTGGGCTTAGTATGCTGGCCTATAAATCATACGTTAATTGAATTATGAAAGAGGGCAGGGAACAAAAGCTTGGGCAAGCAGAGAAATGCAAGCAGGATTAACACGTTGACTTAGGGATGTTCGAAGCATGTTATTCACTAATGGCCATTCAGGTAAACTGAGTGACAACTACAAACACGAATAGAATGTGGAGCATTGACAATTGATGTAAATTCGGCCAAACAGTATGCTATTTCCATCTCGTTTCAATAATCAATTTCAGTCTATTATATTTGATTTGCACTTCTGGGCAGACCTCATGTCTCTCGTCCTAACTTTCATCTCGGCCATACGCGTGAAACTAAAAATACAACCAAAAAGGCTGAACTGTTCAAATGGTGTTGTAGTACTTAGCCATGCCTTTGCCCGTATTTTCAAAGTATTTTGGCAAACAGAGCATTGTGGACATAAAGTCGAACGGTCTTAGTCTATATGAAATGTATCCGTATAATTGTGCCTGAAATTCTGAAAATGTAGGGTATCCGAAAAAGAGAATTGATCAGAATTTTGGGGTATCTCATTCGATAGAAATATAGACTGATGTTGAAGCTTTGTAGTTTGTACATGATAATTTCGAGCGCATAAAATCCTTGAACATTTATCAAATGGAGAAGTCTACACAAGTTTCAATAGGACAGCGGTTCAGAGTATTATTTTCTTTAGTCTGATCCTCTGACACTTCTGAGCTCTGACTCAGATTGAAGTAGGATTCGTAGGAAAATACCGCAATGGACATGGTGGTTCTGAAATATAATGGTGATTGGGTTCGATTCGATCCAGTTTGGGACAATACAATCGGGAATTAATTTTGAATGAATGGGCTATTGAGTGTTGTGTTTATAACTGTTTAGAGAAACATTTTTGCTTTTCAAGTGGCGTGAGAAGCTGCCGGCCCTGTCGAAGTTTACGTTTCCAGTTGGCATGTGACAATCGCATGAATTGTGCGTGTTAGCCTGTTTTAAAATTTAAATGCAGTCAGTTTAGCTAGGTGCCACGGAAACAACAAAGTAAGCTCTCTCAAAACCACTTGCACGTAGGACACTCTAACACTTGTTAAATAGCTGTTTAAATATAACTTCGTTCACACGATATTTTGTTACGAAGTTACCATACTAGGAATTTGTTCTAATTAATGATTTGATACAGTTAGCTAGTTGCAAATAATGAATTTGTGATCATATTGTCAACGATAAATACATATAATCATAGTTTAAACTGACGTGAAATTCAACTCCCTTAAAAATATGCAAAGTTGCAATCTTTTCTGACTGTTTGTTGATATAGGCATTGTAGTCCATCGGAAAGGCAAAATGAACAGATTTAACAATGTTTATGTCCAGTGAGATTTCTGAACAGTTATATATATTAGAAACCAAATCACAAATGGCTGTTTTCATTTGGAAATTAAATTTCTTGTGAATCTCAAGCCAGATGTTATTATTTTTATATAAAATTATATATTTGTTTCATTATCAAGTTCATTTAAAAAGGATTTAATTATCCGATTCAATTAACGTGCACCAAACATGATTTAATAATAACATTCATAATTATAATTTATTTAATAAAGTATAGTGCTTTATAGACATTATGTGCACTGATAACACTGATAATTTCACATGTGAGATTATTTATGATAATTTCACATGTGAAAATTATCGCTTTTCAATTATCGCTTTTCTGTAAAAATTATCGCTTTTCAAAGACTGTCCTTTATAAACAGAAAATACATGGGTGCTTGGGAATACCAGATTTATTTCTCGTATAAATCTGGTATTCCGCGCACCCATGTATTATTCTCTATATAATACATGTTAGTTGTTTAGTTATTGAAGTTGTTGTATTTGCAGTATTTCATTTTAATAAATGAATGATTTACATGCACTGTTATAACAGACCAAAAATTTATGCAACTTTGCTATAAATACACGTTACAGCTCTTTGCCCACTTAATTGTCAGCCTTTGTCCAAAGTTTACTCAATAAAAATCGTGTTTTAAGGCGATAAACAAAACTCACAATATCAAGCCAAACACAGGTATTATTTTAACAAAGATTTACAAACCATTTGGAGACCAGATGTCCGAGCCAGAGGGTCAGAACTTTGGGAAAAAACTTTCGATTTGGAAAAATCTTGCGTTGGCCGCAAGAACTACCCCACTACTATAGGATACAAGGCACAGGCGGCATTTAAAATTCGATTTTTGCTACTTGTATTAAATGGCTGGTGTTTAACCCATTTCCTGCTCGTAGAAAGCTGATCTATTATTAATATAAGGTAGGCTTTGATCAATTAATGAACAATTAATCATTGCGTTGAATTTAATGGCCTGATAATCGATGAAGAAAAATAAAGCGATGGCCAATGGCAATATTTTGAAGTTTTTGCTTTTTATAATGGAACTAATGTGCATCCCACGTTTTTGTGTTTTGACTTGCATATAAACCACAACTCAAAGAACATATGTTTTCAAAAATATTTTGTGATGTCTTTTAATTGTTCTTTCCGCCGTTGTAAAATATATACAGATATAACTACATTAGACTATAATATATTTAAAGTTTTTCAAACAATAATAAAAATAAATAAGGCTATTAAATACATTATTCATGCTGATTATTTCAAGATCGATCGCTAATATTTCAAGATATATTTCAATGCTGACAGGAAAAATAGAACGTGATACAAACACCCATTCACTATAATTAGAATTGTTGAAAAGTTGCAATTATGGCTGATGAAAGTACTTCAATGAAGCAACGTTATTTTAAATAAATGGCTTAATCTAAAGGTGGCGAGTTTGTTTTCCTGTAGAAGCCATTAGCCGTTCAGCACACACATCTGTAAAAATCATATATCCTAACATGTCATTTCGAAAGCCATCTTTTGTCATCAAATCGCGAGATAGCGTTTAATGGGGCTTAAAAGTTTCACCAGCAGCTTTCAACACAAATAATAGCGTAGGCTTGCTAAAAATATACGTTATTAATTCCCATTTCAAAAAACTTGTATGACCCATGACCATGCATGTCCTCAATGGACAATGAGTCCAAGTTTTACATAAACAATTATGTGTCTTTCTATCCCAATGCCGAAGGTACTGTTTAACCTCAAATCAAAAAGAGTCATCTGATAAATCGGTTGGCATCTGGTTTTATCAAAGTAATCGAGTGATGCAGTAAATATCAGTTTAAAGACTTATGATGACGCGATTTAAAACATGCTAACTGTTTGATGTTGTTGAACTGATGCTCTGTAGAACGATTTATGAATAATTGCCACAAACATTAACACACAATTTGAATAGTATTTTTATGTCGCAATTAATGCAGCGTTGGCGTTGAAATAAAAACATTTTCATGACATGTATCTCCAATTATAAAATATTGAAATTCCACCGCTACAATACTGTGCATTGGCCGTGGATCGAAAAATTCAAACTTCCATTCCAGATTCACAAGGAAGTTTCATTGAATGTTGTTCAATATTTGAGTTTTTGCGTCAAACTGTTTGCTTTGCTTTGTATAACGAGAAACTTTGCATTAACTAAACCAAAGCCAAAGGGAAAAGGTTTAATTTATATATAAAAGCGCACAGAATGTGAATTTGGACGCATTTTCTAATGAATCAAAGTAGTGACATCGCTTCAGGTAGTTTACTGATGAAACGTAAATATCAAGTAAATTTTACTGACGGAAAGCGCAAGACAGTTCGACCTTGTCCCGTTGTCCGGCATGTAAACTTTGACGCACCCATGCTCTTAATTGATAGATCTAAGAATAACATTGCATTTCATTTATAATACAGTCAATTACGAAGGCCATTAAGTCATGTTTGACTGCATAGCTGTCCACATCGAAAGCCTTTCAAACGCGGGACGCACTTAGGCAATCTAAACTCCACTTAAAAACTTTCCGTTTCGTGAGAGCACTTGTCTGATGAGCGCACAAGTGATAAGATCTTTGCAGGGACGTTGCTAAGGGTGGAAGATTGGAGCACATTCTTTAAACTCATTATTACAGCTAATGGCAAACAAGCAAAACAGACCACCTATGTGTGAAAGCGATTACAGATCGGATTTCAATTAATTGAGTTGATGATAGGGGGTGGAGATGCGCGATTTCCTGGGTTAGTCACAACGCTTCAGGGTGGTCGGGGATTAAAACTATGAATGCAAAGTCTTTGAAAATGAATGTTAAGTCCATGAAGCATATAGTAAAACTATGAATGTCACTTTATTTCATGGCCAGTCCTTTCCATATCCCTTAGTGGCGACGACGCCATTTTCCACGAATTAACAAGTGGCCGGTGATGATGGAGTTTTGGAACATGCAAAACTGTTCACTTTGCGATCGATAGCAATAAAGCATTTCTAGCATTGTGCGTGAAACATGACGATATAATCGGAATTCTCCGGCCACAAAAGTGAGCTGAGGGATATATTCTCTAACCGACCGTGGCAGAAACAGTCCACAATTGTAAAGCGATTACTGCTTCCAATCAGACTGGAAAACACTAAACGATATGGAAGTATTCATCTAGACGAACATTATCAGAATATTTACACTCGCGTGGAAAGACATCACGCATTATCGCACTGCCGGGTCGCACATTAACCCACGGTTAACCTCAATTTTATCTGCTGTTAAAAAGGTGTCGATTAGCTTGATTGCTATAAAATGATTTTAAGCTTGGAATTCAATTATCCGATAACAGACTGTTTGAAACTGAAAAGACCATGGCCAGGCCACGTTTTAGCCACGTAACGCGGTTTCCACGTGGGGTTTTGTGGTTGAGTGATGGTCAAGTAATTTGGGCAACACTGAACAAAAAAATAGTGAAATTCATACAATGCAATTTGCGATCGCATCCGACTAAATCCATAGTATATCCATACTAGTATTTCCATACTATACTACAGTTTGGAAATTGCAATTAGTGTATGAAAATTGGATTCCCATACTATTGTCACCGCTGATCCGTACTAGTATTTCCATAGTAAAGGAAAAAATGGAAAACAATTTCCAGTGTAATATGCTTCTAAATTAGGATTTATACAGCTTGTACTGTATTCTGTGATTGTTCCTTGCAGTACACTATATGTTTTCATGCTACGTGCTATGACCGCGGTTTCTTTAAAGCAACAACAAAATATATTTCTTCTCAATCTCATTAAGACATTAATGAGAAAGTATATCAATGAAAATATCGCAATCGCATTTCGGCCGATTTACACAACACAACATTCGCCTAAAATTGTCGCATGCAACCTGCTTATAACTTGAGTTGTACTGTGTAAATCAAACACACAACTCACTTGCGACAACGCAGACAAGTTGTATGCTTGATTTACACAGTATACTACTCAAGTTGTAAGCATGTTGCACGCGACAATTTTAGGCACCACTTTTTTGTGCAGCCTGAATCGGCCTTTTGCGAATACAGAAAAAAGATTGACTCACGACCAAAGCCGAATGATATATCGTTTCTTGCTCTTAAGACTCAGGAAATAAAACACGCCTTTTCACGTTTTACACCCAAAAACAAATTAACACCTGACACAAATTGTCTTATCGCCCAAGTCCTTTAAAAGATAAAATAACTTAAGAGTTTTTGTGAGCCGTCTCAATTCCCTTCTATTTCTGGCCAATTCTTATCTGTTTCGCCCACGCGCAAGAAGCGGAATTTTTGGGCAAAATTTTTAGGAGCGCAAAACATGAGATAATGCTTATAATTCGTGACTGCTGTACGTTCTATATTAGTTTGTCGTGATTCACATATTTTGGCATGTTCCAAAACTTTGATAAACGTTCCAGATTTATACCAGTGTTGGCATTCGTTAAAGTTGAACTATGCGCAAATGCGCAGTTAGTCTACAACTTGTGTTTGTATTGAATGTGTATAAATATGCCATAATACTATCAGAAGAGCATATATGAACTCCAAAAGGCTTGGTTTACACACCGCAGTATAATTTAACAAGTGTTGTGATCAAGACTTTGTGCATACGAAGAGGTTTGAGCCTGGTTGATACGGAAGAGATTATTTCGCTGGCCTCAGAGTGACAAAACGTAACAAAGCAACGGTTTTACTAACACTAACCTTACTCCAAACACCAACTCTAACCTTAACCCTAATCCTTACCCTTACCCTAACCTAACCCTACTCCAAATTTGTTTCTAAACCAATCTTGAAGAAAAAGGTTTTGACGAAATGTCATTCTGAGGTCAGCGAAATAGTTGATGCCGGTTGATACACTATCAAAGTTTCTGTGATCACAGTAGGAATTTTGCATTGCCCCATATACATTCTAAGTTTTGAAGGATTTGTAAGAAATGTATTAACACTGAACAGTCCCCTCGAACATTTCTTAAAAATCCTTCAAAGGATGCAAAATTCCTATAGAAACTTTGATAGTTTAAACCAGGCTTTACACAGCCTATGTCATTGCACAAAGCGTAACTTTCCATAGCATTGCCACTCGATTGTAAGTGATTATATAAAAGCATTAACGATTAATCTACACGTAATAAGTCAGTTTTAAAAGGTTAATACAAGCTAGGGCACAGCTGTCACATATAGCTTTAATATTGAATTGTTAAACTAGTAAGAAAATCTCAAGGCAGTTTTTGCAGTATGAAGGTCGGATTATATTGATTGTTTCAGGTTCTGAAACATTTTTGGAGGAGACTTAATTTTGATTAGATGTTTAAGGTCGTAATGTGCGTTTTTGTTTTCGAGTAGAAATGGGCGGAGTATTTATTAATGTGTGTCATATCTCATGCACGATGATGGCGTGAGTATAAAAGCTTTCATAGTCTTTGTTTTAGCATTAATAAACTCCGTTTGGACTCATTAAACATTGCATCGCCCACACGTCAATCAAGGGGAATGGCTAAGTAGACAATCTGTTCACCAGCATCTATTAAAACTTCCTCGTGTCATATCAACATTGAAAGCGCTTCAAGCCGTCGACATCGGCACATGACAGGACAGTCGTACAAATAGACAACATTCCCACCATACAGCTATCAAGAGACATAATGTATTGTTGGTCACCTAGCTCAACCGTGCATCAAGCGGCGTTTATCTCCCCGACTCCATCAAATCGTCCAT
Organism: Paramuricea clavata; assembly: GCA_902702795.2. Taxonomy (NCBI): domain Eukaryota; kingdom Metazoa; phylum Cnidaria; class Anthozoa; order Malacalcyonacea; family Plexauridae; genus Paramuricea; species Paramuricea clavata. The sequence goes on from CACRXK020000282.1 coordinate 45,173, forward strand.
TCCAGTACGACCTTCTAATGTCGCAACGTCAATCGTGTTATTTTCAAAATCAGCCCATGTTCTCTAGTCGCATTCCTCGCGGCCATGCAGCGACGATGGAGTATTCTCCGTGTGCAAAAGCGCCATTAAATTTGGGTCTTGGAACCATAGCATCTCCTTCGAGATTGGACGAATCTCTTGTATACCAAGGTGAGTAACGCACTTTGCATGTGGATAGCCAATACTACAAGTTATTGCGCATTCTATTACTGTATAAATTGCGAAATACTGGATCAATGAAGCACTGACAACCGTTCCTGGGTCTTTAGTTTTGGAAACAGTTTAGAACTGATAGAGTTAACCAGTTTATAAATAAATAAGTATTCTTGTTGTATTATAAAAGAACATTTAGAACTGTTTGCACTGAAATGCCGCAGTTTCGCTGAAGCCTTGAATTCGAGCAGTTGAAGAGCCCAGAGACATAGCTATATATCAAGCTTCCTTCGGTATAATAACGCATTACGCAACTTGCCTTACAATATTTAACCCGATATATTTCATGATACTAATAATACGAATCAAGATTCGATGAGGCTCAATATAATTATGCCTCTGCCCCGTCGTTTACATGTGAGAAGAGCCTCCAGACTCCAGTTTGAGAGTTTTAATTTACCAACTAGGGAGGCAGCGTAGGTCGTCACCGCGGTTTTCCCCGAGAATGACCCTTTCTTGATCTCTGACTCTGAAACTGATTCTTCCTATCCAGCTAGTGAGTAGTGTAAATAAAGTTAGTTTAGTTTAAGTTTCTCTTCGTTTTAACATGTATATAGGTTTAATCTGAGCATCGAAACTCTTGTCTTCCAAAGTATAGAGTAACGCATTGCGTTTCTATGATACATTAACCGACTTGTAGATGTTTGAACTTTTCACAAGGTATATTTATATAATATACTCCAATATTATAAAATTATACGTCGCAACTCATGTTGCATGTGTGCAAAATCTTGGAAATTTTGCGTCTTCTTCGACTGAATTGATGGTGTATAAAACCCTGTGGATATAAATGCATAATCTATACAGAAGAAGATGACAGTCTTTTTCATTTTATAAGAGTCTCGGACTGTAAGAATAACCAAAGCCAGGCATATTTTTGCTGTGTGTATGGAAAATATTTACATGGAATTATGAAGAATCAAGTATATAAATATCGCAATGAAGTTTATAGCCTACGGCAATGTCAAAACTGTAATTTACAAGGTATAAGGCACTCGAACATCCCTCTAAAGTCTAATGCAAGAAACTACCAAAATCACTTGCACTATACATTGTCTTTGTAATCTAGGAATGTATACATGTCTTAAGTCTAAATTTGTTAGAAAAAATATATCCATCCTATCTCCTGAGCACAAAATTTCTTTTAAAACGAAAAGAACAATTTTATGACAATTGTATAATTGTACATTAAATTTTATCAGTACCGGCATTATTAGCTGTAATTTGCAAAAGTCAACTTTTTTGGCGTCAGAGAATTTGTCAAAGCTTTCTCGAACATAGAATAGTAGACTCATGAATGATACCCCAATTATTCCGCTTTATTCAATGCCTTGCCCAATGTCCTAAAAGCCCACTATTAAAGCCTTCCGTTTCTTTCGCCAAGTCTTTTGTGCGCTAAGACCAAGTCCGAGTAAACAGGAACGAATAGCCGTGTAACTACAGACAATAATCATTTAACTTTTACTCTAGTATAAGATCTTGCATGAGAGTATGGCCATGATTGGCCATTCTACACACTGTAAGTTTCAACGAGTGACAGTCAACTCCTTGATGCTTGAAATTTACAAACTTCAAGTAAGTCATGCTGTACTTTACGCTGCATATAAATTTGACACGACGCGCGCTGCACACCCTTTGCTAGATATATTCATATATATATATTCTTATTTTCTGACAAATTTAGGCTAAAAATGAAGAGCGTGCCAAGTGAAATACATATAAAATTTATTTTTAAGGTTACAAAAGTGAATGCTTTAATAATTGTTTAACGACTATAGCATCTGCCATCGCGTGTATTCGTGACTTTTTCATTTATCTGAGGTGTGAAGCCTAACGAGCATATTAAATGTACTCATGTTTTAATTGTTATGAAATTGGATAATTTCTGTTTAGAGTATTCGCATTTGCGCGCAGGAGGTCTGCCCACACTGCCCATGCCGGTTTTTATACAATTTGTCGTCCAGCCTTTTTCTACAGATGTAAATAGCTTAAGCGCCTCACATATAGAGTTAAATAACTCTGTTGTTATACGATTTACTACGTGCTTGATGCAGAAAACTGGCGAGTTTATTTTTGCGTAATTTCTAAACAACTTAAAACAGTAATATATCATGTTCTTATCTGGCAAAATATCCGTATGAGTTAAAGGAGTTTGTTTTGCGATTATTATGTTTCGGATGTGATACATAAAAAGGTCTTTTGTTCGACCAAAAACAAGTTGCCGGATCCATATATTAAACACACGCCTTCCCTTGCGGCGCAAAAATGTAGATTGTACAAAATGAGAAATGTCGTATTTGCATGCGTGGAAAGTTGGCACAAAGCTTGGCCTAAACGGGGCTGAAGACAAAACATGACTGTTCCTGAGCTACGAACGTTAATTCGTATTTGCATGGTATTTCCCAAAGACTCAAAAAATTGAAGCAGGCGTCTTTTGCGCAGACTGTATACCTGACCTCAGATTAAACTGAGACTCAAAGGTTTTCAAAACAGATAGGATTTTTAAAACAAGATTTGATTTATTTTCAATATCGTAAAATTAAAGTCACGATCTTTCTCAACGGCCAGTTTATAATAGTTTATACTTGTAAATTCTAAAATGCGGTTGTATTTCGGCTGATGAGAAAGATTGTGACATGACTCAATCTTTACGACCGCCTTACGACTTTTAGAACTGGTTACAAAATTCCAACAACATTTGAAGTAAAGTCAAATTGCCGAACACTGAGGATTCAAGCAGAATCTTAGGAGTTAGGGAGAAGAAAATGAGATTCAAAACTAGTAAATCCTATCTAAATGATCGTGCTGCTTATGACAACTTTTGTGCATGAATATATGAAAAAAAGTTTTATAATAATGGTAAATTATGCCATCTTCAGTAGAAGATTAAGCTATATATACTATCATTAAGACCATATCACATATGGAAACCAGTTATGAACGGACGTGCAACAAAACAGGGTGTCCCAAAAAACCCCAAAACTATTGCAATAAAGTATTGTTAGAATTTGAACGGCCCTAGCACTAAGCTTAGCGCAAAGATGCGTAAAATATTGACAGGGTGCATATATTAAATATTGACTTATTAAGAAATTAAAATATCTTTCGGTAAAGCGCACGATTTTCTGCTCTTGGGAATTTAAAGCAGCTTTTTAAATACCAAAAGAGAATAACTTGATAAGATTATGATAAAATTACAAATTAGTCATATTATCAGTTCAGGAGAAAATGGTTTAACTCACTCAGTGGGCAGTGGCGTAATGGCGGGAGGGGAGGGGGGGTCCCTAAGCATATTTGGTGTGGGGGCCCCTGTTGACTGTTGTTATTGTTTGACTGAGATATTATAGTTGTATTGAGTATTTATAGAATGTTCTGGAAAATTCCACGTCTATAACAATAACAATAATAGTCTCTTTTTTACGTTTTCTAATTTTCTGGGCGATAGGCCGTGGCTGATGGGGGCCCCTAACTGTCGGGGGCCCCTTAGTTTTTTTTAACTAACCCTTAAGCGCGGCGCACACTGGAGCTAGCAGCTGAGCTGAGCGTCACTCGTGACTGTTGGCATGAGCAAGTTCCCCCAGTGTGCGGTGGCGTTTTGAGCGATTTCAGCCACGCGTGCCATCGGCAACGAATATTCAACATCGGGTTGAATAATTTCAGTCACGAATGAACATTTCCTGCGCGCTCGAAAAGCTATCACCTTTCATTGTAGATCGAATAGGCATGCGAAATTAGAGGAAATGTTCATTCGTGACTGAAATTATTCAACATGTTGAATCAGTTCGGTGACGATGGCACGCGTGGCTGAAATCGCTCAAACGCCACCGCACAATGTGGGAACGTGCTTACGCCAACAGTCACGAGTGACGCTCAGCTCAGCTGCTATCCAGTGTGCGCCGGGCTTTACATAAATTTCTCTTACAAACATTCTTTTAATTAAACAGTTTCGTTCTACCTATGTCAAGCTTTTATGCACTATATGGACAGAGTGCTGAGGCATTCAAATTCTAACAATACGTTATTTCAATAGTTTGGGGGGTTTTTTATTGGACACCCTGTATATATAGCGATACTTCTATCGATGACCGAAAATTAAATTTTTTAATGCTCATTATATAGTTTAGTCTAATTAGAATAAAGTGCCTTATTAACAGTAACGATCGTTTGCCAAAGCACACAGACCTTATCATTTCTTCAAAACAAGCTCTCATTGTCAGACATTCATGATTTTTGGGTTAAACAAAATATCTCGGAGGCGACGTCGTGCTTCTGTTTGCTCATTAGTTAAGATAAAGTTACACCTGGTTCCGGCGCTTCGAGCACTATTTCCCATCATTAGCGCGAGGAAGTTTACATTTTGAACAGAGGAAAAAATAAAGTTTCAATTCATAATCTATATGTTGAATGTTTGCCAAGCACGCCTCTGTCTTGTTCTATATTATTTAATTAATTTATTACACATTATGCTCTTGACTAATACACAGCAAGGCGGCAAGGCCGCGTTTCGAGCGTCTGTGACCGATTGATTTACACAGTATACACTCAAGTCATAGCAGGGCGCATGGGACAGTTTTAGGGGACGATGGCATGGAGCATATTCAACACCGGGGTTGAACTCAGCCCTGTTGACCGGGTTGAAATTTCAACCCTGTCTGTAATACAACAGACTCTATCAAAATCAAACGCGCGATAATTACATGACAAAATTTTCAACCCAGGGCCGAGTTCAACCCCGGGGTTGACATTTCAACCCTGCTTCAGCTAGCGTACACATTATGCTCTGACTATACACAACGTTAAACATAACAAAGAGACTACTTTGACGCGTTTCGAGCGGTGTATGATTGACTTACACAGTATGTATGTATGTATAACTTTATTTAATGACGCCAGCCCTGTCAACAGCAATAGTTGATTCCCACAAGCGGCATCACTAGCACATGAAAAAGATATTTACAAAGAAAGAAAAATATAAACATATAGCTATTTACAAGAGATTTCTAAAAGGAAATTAAATTAAATTAAATTGGTGTGACCCGGTCCTATATTTAGATCTATAAATGATTCTATCTAAAAATAAAATTGTTTTACAAAGTTTTTGAAGAGTAAATTGATTGCGCTTTCCTTCCTTAGCTTCGCGCAGAAGATTATTCCAACGGTTTAGCACCACTGTACTTAAAGCTTTTTTTAAGAAATTCGCGTCTCGGTTTACTGGAAGGGCCACATCAGTGTGAGAATTTCCAAGGTTATAATTAGTTTGTAGAGAATTCCTCCTCATCAATAATTCTTTCAAATTTGGTGCACTACAATCGTTCGGAATTCTATATAATAATGTTGCCTTACTCATACCTCGTCTGGAATCTAAATTTTCTCATTCAAGAGCCCGATGAACGTCAGCAGACCTGATCTCATAGCTAGCTATTATATAACTGAAACTCAAGTTATGAGCAGGTCGCGACCATGGGACAGTTTTAGCCGGCAAAAGTTGAGTAGTGCAAATCAGAACATTTTTCCCAGAAAGTCATGTTTTGCAGCAATAACTTGTAAATGATATTCTATAAGACTATATATATATATACGCCTGTATTCTAAAAGCTCACTCACAATCACACTCAATGAGTGGAGGTTCAATCTGAGCTTTTCTTGAGTGTCAATGCTGTTTTTGAATAGCTGGAGGGCTAGTAGTCACATAGAAAGGTACGACACTCACCCTCCAGCTATTCAAAATCAGCATTGACACTCGAGAGAAGCTCAGATTGAACTTCCACTCATCGAGTGTGAGTGAGCTTTTAGAATATGGGCGATAATCTTTGTGTAGTTTTAAACATAACTAAGTTTGTAGTCAATTTTGATGCGTTTGTAAATAATTTTGATTGAATTGCTGGTGCAAGTCCTGATATAAGTTAGCTTTTGCTTACAGCATCATTTTTTTTCACTACGGACTCATGTCAAATTCAAATTGTAATGACTTTATTAGCATGATCTATAATTACAAGATATTGCTAAAGTACTGTAGTTCCATCAATATAACTATTAACGTTCATAACTAACTAATAATAACATATTTTTTAACTTTATATTATTTACATATTGGTGATCACTATGAGAATATTTAAGATTACAAGATATATTACTATTTCAGGGTTTTAATTTAATATGTAGTGTCTATATCGGTTAAGGATTTATTATTTTTTTTTTTTTTATACAATTTGTTTTATAGGTATTATTTGTATTTCTGGCTTCAAAGTACTGATTCCGTTTTTCAAAACTAACTGTAATATATTTTGAAAAAACATTCAGTACTTTCGGATCATTAGATTTTATTAATATATTCACGAGGTTATCTTTTTTTTGGTAGTCGAGTGTTTCGTTGCATTGTCTTTGTAATATATTGTTTGTGGTGTTTCTGTCTTCTCTGTAGTGGTTACAAGATAGTGCAAAGTGATATTCATCTTCAATTTCGTTTGTATCACAGAGATTACATAAGCGTTGTTCACGGGGGATGTGAAAAGAGTCAGCCAACGCTCTGCCGAAAGTCGTGGGTTTTCTCCGGGTGCACCGGTTTCCTCCCACAGGGAAAGTTGACAGGGTGGGTTAGGATAAACACAGTTAGCAAAGTAAGATCTCAATCGGTTATAAAGATAAATAGTGTAGGCTAAGTACGTAACGCGAGCGTATAAACTTGACGCAACCGCGGTCACCGAAATTGCCCCAAATGGGGAGTGAGCTTAATAATAATGTAATGTAATTATCCCCGGTAATTGTAAAGAAAAAAATAGTCTAGGCCAACTAAGGGCCTGTTCATATGGGCAAGAGTTATCCCGGTTAGCGAGAAAACTTTTCGACAAGTTTACAAGCGAGATCTCGCCTTGGTATGAAAATAATATGAAAAGTTACACTGCGGTCATATGAGACAAAAAGTTTTCCCGTGTACCGAGATCTCGCTTGTTGACAGGCGAGATCTCGGTGACCGGGATAATCACTGTTTTTCCCATATGAACACAACTTTCCCGCTTAGCGGGATAACTTTCTGTCGTGTCAGCAACTTTTCAATTCAATTGATGTTCAGTGCCACGTCACAGCCGAAAACTTTACCCGGTAAGCGGGATAAAGTTTCTCCATATGAACAGAACAAAAGTATTTGGCTAGTCGAAAAGTTTTCTCGTTAACCGGGATAACTTTTGCCCATATGAACAGGCCCTAAGTAATTAGGTAAGCTACTAAGAGTAATACTTGATTTAAAGCGCATAAATGATCACAATCAAATTCATCAACATAATACGAGAAACGCATCAAAACTTTTTAAATGTTATAAGAGAACAAATTATGTAAAACACACTCTTTCAAATAAAGGAGTTGATGTGTGGAAGAAATTAGAAACAAATCTGAAAGCTTCAAGAAACTAATTAAGCAACACTTTATACTAAATCCAGTTACAAAATACATAGATTCAGAAATCACACTTTCTTTATGCAGACAATGTCTGTCCATGCATTGTGATTGTGCAAAATAATACCATATAATAATCTAACTAGTATATCTCTTTATCTTAATATTGTAAACACTACAGTATTTACCCTTCATACCGGCCTCAAATATGTATAAATATCTTGTATATACCTTATATAAAATTTTTCTTCTGCATTTAATATTATCTTAAAAATCACTGTAAATAATAAAATCATCTAAATAGGACATGACTAGTGGCCTAGAAACAAAAGCCTGCAAAGGTTTCTAGTAGGACTCTAGCCCAAATAGTTACTTGTAATGTAGATGGGAAAATAAAATTAAAAAAAAAAAATGATGCTTGCGATGTTACTCTGAGTGTATATCCACATCGGGCAAGATTGAAAAATATACCTGGCCACGGTGGGAATCGAACCTACGACCCTTGGAATACTAGCCCAATAATGCCCTGCTAATGCTCAGTTGGCAGAGCAATGGGCTAGTATTCCAAGGGTCTTAGGTTAACGAGTCAAAGCGATGGCTGATTTGCAAGTTTTAAATTGGACATAACATTTGTGTCTTCTAATTTAGATCCCAGTCCAGAGGTCTTAAGCGCACTTCCGGTTTACTTCAGAGTGAAGCCCACGTTACGCACGCCCAGCGGCAAACGATGCCGGAAGTCACGAACTGTCTTTACGGAAATGCAACTCAAAGTTTTGGAAAAGACGTTTTCCGAACAGCGCTACCTGGACACGACAAGCCGCGCGAAGCTCGCGCAAAGCCTGGCGCTGAATGAGACGCAGATTAAAACTTGGTTTCAAAATCGAAGAATGAAACATAAAAAGGAGAGTAAGACTGGGAACGAGAACGAGGAGGGCTCGCAGGCGAGTTGTGCCGAGAAGGAGAAATGAATGTGGACATGTTATTGCGGGTTGTGAACTACCGTGCGAAACTGGATCCCCAAGATGCTGGGACAAAGTGGACAGAGCAGATCGCACAACCATCGGTGCTCTGAAGACATAAATAAACTCGAACGCGGTCTGCGCAAGCGCAGGTAACGATAATAGAGACCTTAAAGGTGGAGTTACACGAGCAACAAAATTGCTGCAACTTGCAACAAAATCTGATTTCAACGCATGTTAATTGAAAATGTTTACACATAAATTACAAATCACGAGGCAACATGTGTCGACATTTCTACTTAACATGCGTTGAAATCAGATTTTGTTGCAAGTTGCAGCAATTTTGTTGCTCGTGTAACTCCACCTTAAGATCAAGGACGGCAACATGATGACGACGGCTTGGAATACAATGAAATTAAGAGGAGATTTTTTTGTATGTTACGTAACACGCGCTCAAAACTAATGCGTATAATATTCCACTTGAGGTTATGACTAAATTGAAAATTTTTATTTTTCGAACGTTTTTCAATCGGCAAACAAACTTAAAAAGTATGTTTAGTGTTTTATCTGTAAAATAATGCTAAAATGAAGAGATTTTAGATGATACGCCAAAGAGAAAATGATGTCTGAAATTCAGTAAGTTTTGCTTATATGGCTGTAAATATGGCGTCAATTTTAAAGCATCATTGATATTTGTATTTTAATTGACAATTTTTAACTATTATTTTATGTTTCTCAACCGGCAGATGCATTTAAAAAGGTAGCTAACTCTATAAACTAGAGAATAAAGCTAAAACAAAGTAATTTTGAGAGGAACGCCAAAAATATTTTAGGTTTTGAACACTTTTCATTGCAAATACGTGACATTGAAAAAAATTACCTCTTATCATATTTAAGAAAAGAAATTAATAATTAAAATACCACGCGGGAGATTTAGACGTCGCCCACGATCTGTTTACAACGGGTAAACCAGAGCTTTTACGTCCTGTGTACAATATTTGCATTTTAGTACGTAAGAAGTGGATACTCTGCAAATTGGTTCAGTACTAATGTGGAATTCTACTCAATAAAAAGCCACTGTTTTGATCTCTTCGGGCCGTTTTAAATTCATACGATTGATAATATACGATAAGCTTTCTGCAATCATTTATTTGAATGGACTTGTTTTGACCGTCGTTTTGCCGTCCTACATCTTGAAGGCGCAGTTCAGCCTTTTGAATGATGGTTTTGAAGGCGCATTTCAGCCCTTTTAATTGAAAAGACTAACTAGGTAAATCAATTAGGCATAATTCAAGATCAGCAAACTCAATGTTTTTAATATTTTAAAACATTTTTATTGTTAAAAACATTGAGTTTACTGATCTTGAATTGTGCATTATTGATTTTCCTAGTTAGTTTTTTCAATTGAAAGAGCTGAAATGCGCCTTAAAAACCATCATTCAAAAGGCTGAACTGTGCCTTGAAGGTCTCTAATAACACCAGAAAGCTGTGGGATCGAGAGGGATAAAACTACATGAAAAATACAAGCAAAATTTCTACATTGAACTATAAGTAAACTGGAAGGCTAAGTCAGGGGGGGGGGGGATTGAAGCCAGTGCATTTTAGTTTTTCTGAGTTATGAGCAGAAATACTCAACACTCAACGTTGTGCTGTATATGAAACTGAAGCTATTGAAAAACGCTATTTGGTGTAGAAATTTCAAGACTTTTGCTAAAAGGGAAATATTTAAAAACTACAAAAATAATTGCCGATAATTTGCCATTTTTGGCCCAATGGCAGTTGTTTTTGTATTTTTAAAATATGTTTCTTTTCGCCGAGGTCTTGAAATTTCCACACCGAATAGCAATTTTCAATAGCTTCAGTTTGATATATAGCCCAACGTTTGGGATCTGAAGTATTTCTGCTCATAACTCAGAAAAACTATTTTGGCTTCAGCAAATCATAGGCCTTCATCAATGGTGGGCCCTCACTCGAAACGTCGACGTTTTGCTTGTATTTTTAAGTCAGTTGAGTCCCTATCAATCCCACAGCTTTCTGGTACATCTGCATGAAGATGTCTTCAACACTCGCAGATAAAAACGAGTGTTCGTTGGATGCAAGTAACTGGAAAAAATTTAAATTTCCATTGATGGGTTTTTGAATGTTTTTTAAAGATTTACCATGTCTACTACCAATGTCAAAACTGAACTCTTAGCATTATTGGTTACTATAGATTTTCCAAATGGTAAATTGGTAAAAATCATGTTTAATATTAATGGGAAATTCAATTTTTTCCTGTGATGCAAATGAGTCGGTTCGAAGCATCGCAGTGCAAGGATGAAGAAATAAAGAAAAACATGTACATATAGTTTGTGTGAAATATTTATGTGAAAAAAACAAAGAACAACATAACAAAAGAAATGTATATAGGAATTATGCCGAATAATCTCAGTGTGTTATAGTGTGTTATATTTAACCAGTACACCAAAGTATTGCGTGTATATTGTAATTTAAGCAATTATTTGTGGCTACTTTTTTCCTCGCAGCAAGCGCTATTAGAGTCAGGTCAATAGAAAAGGTTAGGTAATTCGATGCAGACATAACAGACTTCATTATCTATGTTTTTGTCATCTTGATTTATGCACGAAATCATCGGTAGAACTGACAGAGCAGCCCAGTAAAAGACAGAGTTAGATAAAGCTGCCCAGTAAAAAATAAGAGTTAGGCCTGTGGCAAACGTCGCGCTTCTCATGTGCCGAACGCATTAGAAAAAATAGATAATGAGGCTTTTCAGCTGATTATCTATTTATGTTTGTGATGTTACTCTGGGTGTATATCCACACCCGGCGAGCTTGAAAAATATGCCCGGCCATGGTGGGAATCGAACCTACGACCTTTGGTATAGTAGCCCAATGCTCTGCCAACTGAGCTACGCGTTCAGGACGGTTCGAGTAAGTGATATTTCGGAACCGAATCTAGTTCCTTCGATACCAGTGTGATCTAGTAATATGATTTTTTCTGTGTTGGTGTTGTGTACTCAGGTGAATATGATGTTTGTGATGTTACTCTGAGTGTATATCCACACCGGGCGAGCTTGAAAAATATGCCCGGCCATGGTGGGAATCGAACCTACGACCTTTGGAATACTAGCCCAATGCTCTGCCAACTGAGCTACGCGGTCAGGACGGTTCGAGTAAGTGATATTTCGGAACAGAATCTAGTTCCTTCGATACCAGTGTAATAAATTTTTCAAGCTAGCCCGGTGCGGATATACACTCAGAGTAACATCACAAACATCATATCCACCTGAGTACACAACACCAACACAGAAAAAATGATTATCTATTGTTTTTAATGCGTTCGGCACATGAGAAGCGCGACGTTTGGAACAGGCCTTAGTTTAGTTTAAGTTTCCACACTGCATTACCACGGGGGGGGGCTGGACTCTACCTTTGTTGTTCAAGAGTGTCCTGGTGGGGGTGTGGCGAGGTGGTGATGGAGTGAGGTGGGGGGAATCCAATCCCATTTTCCCCAGCCAAAATATCGTCTGGCTACACTCAAGTACTTACGCTTGCCTATACAGCCTCGTTTTCACAATTTGCGATATTGGGTTTCGAGTCCTTTATCTTGTCACAGATGGACGCATTTACGAAACCATACAACCGGTTATATTAGATAATATAAAATACCTTTATATAATTAAGTCATCAGGAACAAGAAAGGGCTCTATGAGCCGAAACGAGGCTGATCTATACGATCCCAGTTGCGTTAAATTTCTTGGAAATATATTCAAATCTTTTACACCTGCGTTAATGCGAACATAAGTCAACTTAATTTCGAAATCATTGCTTGCAGCTTAATGGGTTAAACCTTGACGCAATGTCGTAATTTTATACTTTCTTCCGATCAAAAACAAGTGCTATATGACCTTGTTTGCCGGAATATCAACACGAAAATGGAAGCAATTTGTCATTTCTGACTGTTGAAAAGAACTGCCATTCAAAGACATGTTGAAGAACAAAGAATCTATCAAGCCAAGTATTTTTTATCTAAATACGAAAACCATTAGCAAGCGTGAGAACAGACAAAGGTGAGTGGCTGGTGGTTTTCTTTACTTTGTCTGTGCCATGCAGCGCGTTATTTATATTGTACAGCTCATACGCTCTGTCGAAATAGTTTTCCCTAGAAATCCAGTAAAGGTTACCTCTTATTGATCCAGTGTTACTACAGGAGAAAACCTGAACTTAACTAACTTTATTTATGCTGGACAGCTCTATCAGTTCTAAACTCTTCTCTCTAGAGGTCCAGTAAGGGCCATCTCTTATTGATCCAGTGTCACTACAGGAGGAAACCTGAACTTAACTAACTGTATTTATGCTGGATAGCTCTATCAGTTCTAAACTGTTCTCTCTAGAGGTCCAGTAAGGGCCTACTCTTATTGATCCAGTGTCACTACAGGAGGAAACCTAAACCAAATTAATTTTATCTATACTGATTACTGGATAGCTCTATCAGATCTAAACTGTTCTCTCTAGAGGTCCATTAAGAGACATCTCTTATTGATCCAGTGTTGCTACAGGAGAAAAAAACACAAACTATAAATTAACTTTATTTACACTAGCTGGATAGCTCCATCAGTTCCAAATTATTCTCCCTACAGATCCAGTGCATGTTACTACAGGAGGAAACCTAAACTAAACTAAACTAAACTAAACTAAACTAAACAGACTTTATTCATACTGGACAGTTCTATCAATTCTAAAGTGTTCTCCCTATAGAGGTGCAATAAGGCTCATATTGATCCAGTGCATATTACTACAGAGTTTTTAATGCAAGTGTTTGGATGCTAAGCAAAAGTCAACTGAAAGTCACGCCTACTCTTATTGGGTCTACTCTTATTGATCCAGTGTCACTACAGGAGGAAACCTAAACCAAATTAATTTTATCTATACTGATTACTGGATAGCTCTATCAGATCTAAACTGTTCTCTCTAGAGGTCCATTAAGAGACATCTCTTATTGATCCAGTGTTGCTACAGGAGAAAAAAACACAAACTATAAATTAACTTTATTTACACTAGCTGGATAGCTCCATCAGTTCCAAATTATTCTCCCTACAGATCCAGTGCATGTTACTACAGGAGGAAACCTAAACTAAACTAAACTAAACTAAACTAAACTAAACAGACTTTATTCATACTGGACAGTTCTATCAATTCTAAAGTGTTCTCCCTATAGAGGTGCAATAAGGCTCATATTGATCCAGTGCATATTACTACAGAGTTTTTAATGCAAGTGTTTGGATGCTAAGCAAAAGTCAACTGAAAGTCACGCGAAGTCAACTAAATGGCTCGAAAGAATGTCTAAGCACTTATGAAAAGTCAACTTGAGAATTAAGGCTGTGGAATCAAGGTCTTAAGCAAAATCAAGGTCTTAAGCAAAATCTAACGAAGGTATCAGTGACCCTTAAAACCCATTAACCAAGACGCTCGAATCATTTGACATTATCTTGTCAGTCTAGGCAAAAATCAACAAGAAAATTAAATAATTTCAACTGAATTGAACTAAGGACGGATAGATGTATCTAAGAATTAAACGCTTAACCAAGGCCTACTGCTAAATGGCTCGAGTTGAAAAGACCACGGCTTAACTTTGGCATATGGTAATGGCCCATATATCCGTTGCTAATCCGTTTGCTTCTAAAACAAACGCCCAGATAATAGGTTTTAAAGAATTTAATGTCTTAGTAGAGTCTAGTGTGTGACATCGAGGTATGCTAGTTAGTTCATATCATCGGGCAAATGCATATGTTGATGATAGGGGAATTACACCTTCGGTTTTGCCCTTGTGTACAAGACCATGTAGGAGTGACCTTTACTGGATCTCTAGGGAGAACAGTTTAGAACTGATAGAGCTATCCAGTATAAATAAAGTTAGTTTAGTTTAGGTTTCCTCCTGTAGTATAACACTGGATCAACAAGAGATTATCCTTACTGGATCTCTAGGGAGAACAGTTTAGAACTGATAGAGCTATCCAGTATAAATAAAGTTAGTTTAGTTTAGGTTTCCTCCTGTAGTAACACTGGATCAATAAGAGATGATCCTTACTGGACCTCTAGGAAGAACAGTTTAGAACTGATAGAGCTATCCAGTATAAATAAAGTTAGTTTAGTTTAGGTTTCCTCCTGTAGTAACACTGGATCAACAAGAGATTATCCTTACTGGATCTCTAGGGATAACAGTTTAGAACTGATATAGAGCTATCTAGTATAAATAAAGTTAGTTTAGTTTAGGTTTCCTCCTGTAGTAACACTGGATCAATAAGAGATGATCCTTACTGGATCTCTAGGGAGAACAGTTTAGAACTGATAGAGCTATCCAGTATAAATAAAGTTAGTTTAGTTGAGGTTTTCTTTCTGTATAAACATTCGAGCACTAAGAGATGAACTTTACTGGACCTCCAGGAAGAACAGTTTAGAACTGATAGAGCTATCCAGTATAAATAAAGTTAGTTTAGGTTGTTTCTTTGGTAACACTGGATCAATAAGAGATTATCCTTACTGGATTTCTAGGGAAAACTGTTTCAACAAAACGTATGAGCTGTCCAATATAAATACACGCACTGCATCGCACAGACAAAGTAAAGAAAACCATATACTGGGCCAATACACAGTAATACACAGGACTCTTATGGGATCTCTAGGAAGAGAAGTTCAAAACTGATAGACCAAGATAAATAATTAAAGTTAGTTTATAATAGTTTTACTGCAGTAACCGCTCGATCGATGGCTATGACAAACAAAAAAGCAGATGTTAAGCAGATGCGGCTGGGTATTCTGTATAACGCATTACGCATTTGTTATCAGCCTTGTTCGACCCCGTGGAGGCATTGCACAGTTTGAGCACATTGTGAATATTTTAAAGAACAAATAGGAATTTTTAGAAGCAAAACACTACAGTAGACAAACATACTTTTGCACCGAAAACCGGCACGGTTTATTGAATTGCAATAGGTAAATATATGATCGTGCATAATATATATATAGCGATATAATAAGTTATTTACACTTTATACATTATCAATAAATTACAAATTATTACAAACAACAGAAGCTAATGTCAATAATGCAAGAGAAATATGCAAGAGAATGCGATTTTCCCATTAGGCAGTGATGTGTTCTCAGTACTTAAATTTTGCACGAAATTAATAACGAAACAAACTAAGCCTGTTTTGAGGATGTGTTTTGGATAAACCTCAGATTATAAGTCCCCCTGCCTTTTAGTACGCATGTCGTATTAATGCTACCTTAATTCCCTAAATTCGTAAGGCAGAGTACGCCCATTCGCAGGTTAGAAATTTAAGAGGTATGCATTTATGTCTGTGATATGAATCTAAAACCCCAACGAAATGGCTTTGGTATGTTAAATTATTATTTTTTAAAAGACTCTCAATTTAGAGTACCATTCAGCGTCGAATTTCAACGACTGAAACACTGCCACATGCGGGTTTTTTTACAGAAACAACTTGTTTTGCTAATTGGTCGTTATTATTTTGATTTTCGCTAACTTTGAAGTTGCCATGGAGAACTTCAACATTTTGGTCAACACTTAAAAGTCTAAAAGAAATTACCAGACACTAATTTCACCCATAACGCGGACACCAATGTACACATTAAAATTAAAACAAATTCCAAGACTCGATTGTGCAACCAGCGAACTAGAAGAATTTTTACAAAAATAATTTTTACAAAATTTTTTTTTGAATAAAATTTGTGGCGCTAAGAAACGACTTTTTCCTTTGATGGCATCGCTTATCACCGTATGAGGTAAAAGTAGCGGAATCTTTAAGTTCTTTTCAAAGAATTATTAATCAGGCAAACAATTAAAATTGGCTCGTCCTGTTGCCTATATAGTAATTCCTTCTTTCTTTGTTTTTGTATTTTCGTTTTGTCTGTTAATGTTTATCTGTATATTCTTTCTAAAATCACGCCCCTCATGGAAATCATATCTGAGTTGTTGAGGTCAGCGTGCATAAATACATTTTTGTATGTATGTATGTATGTATGTATGTATGTATGTATGTATGTTGTACGTCAGTCAGTCAGTCAGTACGACAAAGGAAAAATTCACTTCGTGCGAACAAATTCGTCTAGTGGCTTTGTCAATTGCGCAATCGAGACGAAGAATTTGCTTACAGCATAACATTACCCTTAATAAATAAAAACTATCTTATAATTTCTCGTTCTTCATTGTTTTAATCTTTCTGGTCGCATCAAACTTTCCAGCCTGATTCACGATACTAAACACGAACTGCAGACAACCCATTTTTACATAACTCCCGTGATGCAACGTGGCCGTACCTTCCCATCCTGCACCGCTGCCACCAATCAGGGTCGAGCTACTGGCCGAGCAGTTGCAAGGCCTAGTAACGAGTTGGATGCCAAATCCCGCCGTTCTTCGCGACGCCGATTCTTTGGAACCGGGTTTTCGATCCCCCAGGAGTTTGTCCTTGGATAACCTCGAGGGGTCTAATTTCCGGGCGGAGGTGACACATGTCCGGTGGGGTTTATCGGAGAAATCACAGGAATATAGAACATTATCAACGTATGTACCGTGCTCGCTGTAGTTCAAAAGTTCATACTGCTTCGTTGCCTAGGAAACGCCGAGGATTTAATAAGGCCAAAAAAAATATGTGGGTTTCCGGTTTCCCGAACCTACCTAGCTTTTGGACGTCGAAATCCCGACCCTAAACTTTTTTATTGGATCATGGTTGTAAGTGTTTCCACTTAGAGGAAAAAGTTTGTGGAAAATTGAAATTTGAGGCAATATTAGGGAAATTTATCTTTGGATGTGGAAGCACCGACTAAACAAAATGGCGTCCGCTTGTTCGGAAAATTAAAAAAAAAAGTTTAAAAAAAAAGTTAAAACCGACCTACCCTATCTAAGTTTTTATAAGAAGAAACCGGAAACCCACATATTTTTTTTTGCCTAAACGCAAAAAAGTCTTTGAAAACGAAACTTTAAAAATGGTTTAAGTCAACTTTAAAATTAATTCAGTTCTCGATGAGGCGCGTCACACGGCAAATATCGTAATAATTATTTGTTCGTTATTGTAGTTTGTGTTTTGTATAATTGTCAATGATAAGTGCTAAAACGTGAAGCCATTTTAAGTTTCGTATGCAGAGATCTAAATCTCTTTTCCAAACTCTATACATAAGAAACGCAGGCGTACAAATAAATCTCACTTACCTCATCATAAAATATCGAACAATGTTTATCTGATAAATAATTACAATACCCATAATTCCTCAAACATACATCCATGTCAGGTCCTAAGAAAATAAATAACATTGACATTGGAAATAAGTAACATTGGATCAATAAATGACAACTCTTACTTGTACCTCTAGAGAGAACAGTTTAGAACTGATAGAGCTATCCAGTATGAATAAAGTTAGTTTAATTTAGGTTTCCTCCTGTAGTAACACTGGATCAATAAGAGATAACTCTTACTGGACCTCTAGAGAGAACAGTTCAGAACTGATAGAGCTGTCCAGTATAAATAAAGTTAGTTTACTTTAGGTTTCATTCTGTGGTATACTGGACCAATAAGAGATGATCCTTACTGGACCTCTAGGGAGAACATTTCAGAACTGATAGAGCTATCCAGTAGAAATATAGCCTACCTTGTCCAATGTTTAGTGTTTTATAGATCATCGGGCACGATGTACCTTCGCCATGCATCGGACAAAGAACTGCCATAGCTTTACCTCGAGGAACTACAAGGAAAATTAAACATCAGAACATCAAAATCAGAACATGATGAACAAACAAATTATATAATTTATTGACTCAATGTTTTGATTGTGTGTACTTACCGTTTTGCGGCAAGACAACCGTTTCTTTGCTACTATTAAAAGAAATCTTCCTTGCAACAGTCGAGTTTGTCGGATTCACCTATGAAGAAAATAAAGACATTTCTAAAATATTTGTTGTACACACATGTATGTAGAGAAGGGTACGTTCTCTATATGAAGTCCCACACGGCAATCTTGTAAATCAGTAGATTATTACTTAAAATGTTGTCATTATCTATGCATGCTGTACAGGCCTCGAATTTCTCTGAAATCAATCGACGGCAATGGTGTTAAAATTTGCCGTAGAACGTAACAGCTGTAAAATTTGCTGCACGGGAATTTTGGCAGTTTCCACGGCATTTTTCAAATTACTGTAATAAAAATTTAATTCTATTGTTACTTTGGATTGCTGACAAGCTAGAAACATGTTTTCCTATTTCTTTAGTGTTTTTTTTTTCGAAGAAAACTGAGACTAAAATAGTAGTTTACACATGATTTGATCAACATCTGAATTCAAGTATCAAAAGAGTAATCAGTGCACAGTGAATAGTATAAAAATTGCACTATACGGCAAAAAATTGCCGTCGTTGCCGCAATGATCCACGGCATTTTGTTCTCCCTCCACGGCAATTGCCGCGATAAAAGTCAGGTCCTGATGCTGTATTCTGTCACTACAGTATAAATAATTTTTTATCGTATTGTATGCACATACATATATATAGTACTATAGAAGGACCTATTCCCTTTTTCTAAATTTTCTCTCCTCAGACCCGCCCGCCTTTAAATTCCTCCCGCCCGCATTTTAGGGGGAGGAATGATTAATCTGGTCATCTCACCTTGCTAGTAGTTTGTGTTATCAATTGCTGCAGTCTTTGATACGCCAGGACATGAACAAGACGAGGGTCAAGTTTACTTAATTCAGACTCTGAAAATAAACATCAACTCCATTATTAATAAATCACGCAAATCCTTTGTGGCCAAATTGGGTGACGGAAAGTGCGGTTTCTTGGGGGTAAGGGGTCCCCAGAAAAGCTGGAGAAACAACATCAGGGTGAGAGTAAGGGCTCTCACCGTTATGGACATTGAATCTCATGTCCGAGCCGGGCTTCCCCGTGGTGAAGTGATCGAGAGATGCGAAGATCAGGACGAGGGTAAGGGGCCCCCGCCGTTATGGACCTTGCTCTCTTTCGCCGGTGTGTGCTTCACCGTGGGCGAAGTGTGGCCGTGTGGACACCACTTTCCGTCCCGCTTTCTTTATTTCTTCTTGAATGTATAAAATTATTTACAAGTTGATAAAACAGAACAATATAGATATGATTACAATTGATTTCTTATATTTTAAATTGAGTTTCTATATTTCCTGATTATTGGATCATGTTCTTCATCAAAGGGTTGGGTGGGTGGGATTTTCCTTTTATGTTGTCTCGAAGACCGTTGAAACCAGAGTGAACTGAGATAAAATTTGGCTAGCTTTTGCTGATAACTGAAGAATGTCGGCTTAGCAAAATGGGATTATATTGGCAGTTTGGCATTGACGCTTGGCAGACATTGCCCGGAGAGCAAAGGGTTGTTTTCTTTGCTTATCGTTTCCGTTTAGGTTACATAGTTTTCGGTATGGATGTTGCCTCTTATTAATCCTAATTTATTTTTTAAATAAATTGCTCCTAAAATGTTTTATTACTTGCACTACAAAATTACAGAGTTTTACTTTGGTCAAATACCAATAGAAAACAGCCTGAAAACGAGGCTTTGCAAGGGCGGATTTTCCCTTTTTTTTTAAAGGAGGGGTGGAAAAATTTCTAGTGGGGTGCAAGCGGCAACACTGAGCGAAATTTTTACAGGGGTTAGGCTAAGGTGATCGCTAGATAGTATACTTCAAAATAAGGTTTCCGTTTTTATAACGTAGAAAAAACTATTCTAACGCAAAACTAAGCCCTAACCCTAATACTAACCCTCGCCCTAACCCTAACCTAAATCCTAACATAACCCTAACTTATTTTAATTATTTTAAAAATTGATATAAAAACGGAAATCTTATTTTGAAGTATACTATCTAGCAATTGCCGTTAGGCTAAGGCGTTAAGGCCGATTTCCACTCAGGAGAAATTTCCACGGACACAAAATTTTCCGAAAATATCATTGTTAAAAGTTGAAAATTTTCAACATCAAAATTTTTTTCCGAGGGAAAATTTGTGTCGGTCCAATCACATTTTACAAAATTTTCTTTCTGCGGAAAATTTTCCTGAGTGGAAATGGGCCTTTAGGGTTAAAGACTTTCACACAAAATAAGAGGGGTGAAGCGAAATTTTGGTGGGGTTGGACACTTTATAAGAGGGGTTAGAGAGATTCTAAGAGGGGTTTACCCCCCCCCCACCCAGTAAATCCGCCAATGAGGCTTTCTATGGATGTTTGTTTCTGTCACCACGATAATTCAACATCTTCAAATTTGTGGGGTTACTAGAAATAAGTCCAAGGACAAATCGATCAAATTTTGGTTCAAGTTGGACTAGAAATTAGCAAAGTTTGTCTTGCTTTACCATGCAGAATAAATTGAATGCATAATTAGTCCATTGTATAATTTATGAATGATACATAACTTAATTCCATTTGAAATAATAGGGAAGGTGGAAAAAAATTTAGGGGAGGTGCAGCGGTCCAGCTCACGACCTCCATGGAAAGTTAGGGCTTACAACGGGCCAAAGTCAATGACGTGACGTATGCATGTAGTGTACATATGTATCAGTGTGTTAATGAGTTATGACTGTATAACTGATCCAATTTTGCCCTTCACTACAATTACTACAAAGTTTCTTTCAAAACATTGCATTAAATGGGACACAGAGATGAATGGCTATCACTGTTTCAATTTTACAGAAACATTTTCTTATGAAGTGTAGACCCTAAGCAACCAAAAAAAAAGGTCAAATTTTCACTTTGATCTATCATTGGAACTTTCCCAAGGGGAGGGTATAATGGTATATGACTTTTCAGGGGAGGTGCGAAAATTCTCAGGTGAGGTACACAAAATTTTCCGGATCCCCCCTAGAATGTGTTCGTCTTAGAGCAAGACAAGTCAAATTTCGGTAGCTACGCCACTGGGTGCAAAACGATCTCAGGGGAGGTGCGCGCCTCCCCTCAAAATCCGGCCATGTCACCCAGTGCCCTCTAGTTCACCCTAGAACTAACCTTGTATGGTATCTAATCCTGACACAGCACAAATCGTGCTGACTGGACTTGCTGCTTGCGACGTTGGAGTCACAGAAGGCCCATTATTGGGTCCACCTCCATTCACCAACCCTTTCTGAGGACTAGACTGTACCACAATCCTTTGCACGCTTGGACTTGTAACCGTAGTCGTCGATCCAGAATTCCCATGCGTCCCAGAACTTCCCACAGTCCTTTGCGTGCTCGTGGTCGTATTTGCGATACTCTTAATGATATTCCCACCGCCAGTATTTGTTAAAACTATGACCTTTGTAGCTCCACTACCGGAATTTAGTCCCGTGGACACAGTTCCTACCACACTCATAGTCCTTGGGCTATTAGTTCCGGGCGGTGAAACACTCACAGCCTTGGTCGTTTCGCCTATAGTCCTTGGTTTAACCGCGGTTGTTTCGCCTATAGTTCGCGGTTTGGTTACAGGTCCATTCGATAAAGTTTTCAAATCACCTTTTACCGTTGCCTTTACTGAATTAACGGACGAACTTTGCAGTGTAGAGTTTTTAGAACTTGGTGACAGTATTAAATTGGCCTTTGAGTTTTGAACTGTGGGACTCTTTATGTTCGCATTTTGAGCTACCGTTGTCTTGATGTTTGAATTTTGTAGTGCAGTTTTTGCACCAGGTTGCTGAACTATCGGCTTTTTAACATTGCCTTCCACCTTTGCTATAGGTTTCGTGTTATTCAAATGTTTTGTCATATTTGAGCTAACTCCATTTTGCTGAGTCAGGTTTTTCGACGGCGACGCGTAGAGAATCGTGATTGGCTTAGTCAGAGTTTTCCCGCCAGAAGTCACAGTATGCGTGGTAACCACGCGGGAAAATGACGTCACCGTCGAAGTATGCGCCGAATTCGTGGAAGAACTGGTGACTACCTTAGCCGCCACGGTGTTCGGCTTCGTTGTCGTCACCGTTTTAGCGGTTGACGTGTTAATACTCGAAGTTGAATTCAAATTTAAAGTTTTAGGAGTTTTAGTTTCGGTGGAATTGCTGCAGTTGTTTGGAGTTTGGCTCGGGATTTTGTTGTTTGAAATGACGTGATTGGTAGTCCCGGATATTACAGCTTTAACGGTCTTTTTCACCCCATCTTGAGGTTTTGGTACTGACAATGATGCTAGGTGTTTTGCAATGTCACATTGTAACGACACGACTGATTTGAGCCACTAGAAGGTAAAACAAAATATATTAACCCCAAATCATACAAGAATAGCCAATACAAAACAAAGCACGCTTTTAGCCAGGATGTCACTCCAGTAAAACTGGCCGCCCAGAAATTATTATATGGAGATTATGACCACGTATTTTATGCTAAAAATATTATAAACATAGCGCTTGTTTTGAGCAACTATCCAGCATAAAGAAAGTTAATTCAGGTTTCCTCCTGTCGTAACACTGGACCTATTAATAAGGCTCATGCCTTATTGGATCTCTAAGGGAGAACAGTTTAAAACTGCTAAAGTTGTTCGCAGTAAAAACACAGTTAGTTTAATTTGGGAGCGTAAACGCCGCCACGCCATGATTCGTCATCAAAATCCACTCGCCATGTTCCTAGCCAGTGCACTTGAGAGGCTTGCACCCCCCTGAACGTCCGCCATTTAGAACATTTTCAGGGGGTGAATGTCTCTTTGCCGTTACGCCAAAATCATAGGCAGAACCAAGAGGTCGGCCTTCTGTAAGGTCTCTGTGCCCACTGACTAAGGAGAATTCGTACTGCATCTCTAAGGAGAACACTGTGAAAAGTTTACGAATGAATTCATGAGAAGCGTTTGAAATTGAAACGTTCTACAAAACAATAGCTACCTCTTCTTGTTCGGAGGATTTAGGAGGAGTGACAGGCACCCTGTAGGGAGGCAGAGGCTTCACTGAATCTTGGATATGCTCAGGCAGCTGTTGAAATGGAGGGTTCTTGTAATGCCATTTGATCGACTCTGGAACCTGCAAGTGAATGAGAAAACGTAGAAAAATTATTGGAACGTGTTTGGAACGCCAAGGAACACAAAATGAACGCAAACTGTTCGATAATTTCTGAGCAGTACTCTAACATCCTAACGCTTCCGTACCAGTGTCAGTCGTTTTCGTTTCCACGATTCTTGCTTTCTATCAAAATCAGGATGACTCCGAAGTCTAAAAAAAATTAAAAATAAGCAACAATATACAAGTTAGCTCTCGTTTGACAGCCAACTCTCATGCCCTCACATCAACATTGAACTGATTCAAATTTTAATGAGAGTTTTGCTACGCGCGCGATAATATTCATGCAACTCTTGTTCTCGTTTGACCGGGGTTTCAGAGTTGAGAAAACTCTCAAGCAAACTCTCGCTTCTCAACTCTCATCAACTCTCATGCAACTCTTGTTCTCGTTTGACCGGGGCATGAGAGTTGAGAAAACTCTCATGCAAACTCTCGCTTCTAAACACTCATCAACTCTCATGCATGTAAACTCTCGCTTCTCAACTCTAGAGCTCTAGATTAACAAAATAAAGATTTGATAAATGTCCCAACTTTCTTTTATTTCCGCCGTTTTATAGCGTTTCAAGCAATTTTATAATGGTCTCAGTTTCATAGGAAGTATGTAATCAAATATTACCGATGAACACGATCGAGAAAATCCATTTTGATTGTATGTTGTGAGATATTGTTACGTAGTTCATCATAAGCCTTGAGACGTCGACTGAATCGTGGATCTTTCAAACCAGGCTGAAAACAAGAATTTAGTAAACAGTTTAAAGGCCTTTTCTTTTATCTAAATTCGTAAACTGTCTCAGTGAGCTCTATATATCTGGAGCAATAACTTCAGACATTCGGCCTATGAGAAAAATGAAGGCAAGATGGCAGCCATTGACGTCCAATAGCTCTGAAGGTCGTAAACAAATTTTATACCATTTCCCAAGCTAATTCCAGTATTTTTTCTAACGGACCGTATTGCTAAATAAGTTATCAGTTCATAAAACCATAGTATTATTATTTTAAATCGAAGTCAAAATAATACTTGATGATTGCAGCTATAGTATAGACTAAATTTTGATTTCGGCAAGAAGAACAAAACCATCACCACAGCTAGAAAGAGCATGTTAAAATGAGTAAAATTGCAAAGTTTGGTTGGGAAATGTTGTAAAATGCGGAAAATATAGCCCTGCGAAATTTGCAGATTTTGTATTAATTTGTATCACGCGCGGGAAAATGCACCACTTTCGGCCCAAATGTAGTTGGTGCATTTTCCCGCGAGTAATACAAATTAATACAAAATTTGCAAATTTCGCAGAGCTATATTTTCCGCATTTTACAACATTTCGCGGCCAAACTTTGCAATTTTACTAATTTTAACATGCTCTTTCTAGCTGTGGTAATGGATGGATTTTGTTCTTCTTGCCTAGATCAAAATTTAGACTATAGCTAGAATCATACATTTCTACCATCTTGACTTCATTCTTTGGATTCGACTTCTCGCTCTAGATATATATATATATATATATATATATATATATATATATATATATATATATATATATATATATATATATATATATATATATATATATATATATATATATATATATATATATATCTATCTATATCTAGACACACTGGACTGTCTGTGAAATCTTAGTTACCTCGGCGTGTTCGGCATGGTTAGGACACATCCACATTCCCGGAGGTCTATTGGTCAGTGGAGGTTGTAAGCAGTTTGTATGAAATGACAGAGGACAGAAATCACACTCAATCAGATCGCCATAAAGAGAATTTCTCGAAGTCCTAAACAAGATAACATTCTTCGATAAGATTTAAGATGGCAAATAACTAAATCAGGTTTGCGAAATAGTACGTCGTTTTCGAAAGGTTACGAGGTTTAGGAAAAATAACTTTGTTTGAAAGCTTAGAGTGGAGGAAGGAGAGAAGAATTGTAAACAAAGTAAATCTTGTGGCATTGCCAAACTCTGTAATTTAGGCACCATTGAACTCTGGCAGCTTAAACTTACTTTGAACATGCAAAGCACAACTTGTCAAGATGGCAACCTTCATCGAAATCTGAGTCCCTGGAAAGATATATCATAAAGTATTTGCTTGCTAGGCCTTGTCAATTATGGATTATACAACATGATAATCGAATTTTTACAAAAATCAAATTCAATTAAAAACTGATGAAGAAAGCTGTTCCTACTTTTTATCGCTCTTCGTACCAGTACTCGATACTTTTTCTTCAGTTTCAAGTTTTCTCTTTCTGTCACCTGGGATTGCAAAGTATGAAATAATCAGTAGATTCTCCTGCTAAACCTGTGAACCAATGTCACGACCTCACGTTTGTGCGAAACATAAGAGTACAAGTGTACAACCACATCCAAATATGTCAAACAGCAATTTACTACAGGGTATGAAATTCAAAACATATTTCAGCATCCTGCAGATACTGAATATAAGAAAGCTGCCACTTGATAGCGATACAACTTCCTGAAAAATACAAACAGAACTTCAACATTTTGAGCAAAGGGCCTTCGCAGGGGTGGAAAAATTATGGGAAATGGAAAGGAAATGTTACACAGCTGCAGGAAATGCATTTGAATGAAGATTTGCTATTGAAAATTTCAAGGAAATCTTAACAACAACATATGGTTGACAGACATTATTCCTTGAATTTAAAATCGTGGTCAGCTAGAACACTATATGTTTATGTACATGCAGATTTAGCACAAAAATACTCTGTTGGTCTGCAGGAAATATTTGTTGCCAGGTTGTGCTCCCAGGAAGAAAATTCTTTTTTCCTGCCCTGGGCCTTCGCTGGAGACGTTGAAGTTCTCCTTGTATTTTCCAGGTGACTGCATCCCTATCGTTCCAAAGCTTTCATATTTAATTATTGTTACTACCTACACTGGCACAGACTGTTCGAGACCCTGAATATATACGCAGCAAAATGTCAGTTTTAATAATCAATAGTTTGTGTAAAAATTAAAACATTTACCTGGAAAGTATGTATGACAAGTGAGTTCGGGAGGAAGGGTAAAGGTTGAGGGGTTCTTTCCAGAACTCATTTTAACAAGAGTCTGAAATGGATATGAAATTTTATCATTCTGATCTTTCTTTATTTTGGAATGTTCGTTTGAAATCGGTTGGTCCTTGCCAGCTTTATTTCCAATACCGTTCTAAAAAAACAACAACAAAGAAATCACAATGATATTACAACAACAAACATTCTAATTGACTCGTTAAGTTGGATTGCACCCTAATGTGCCCTAGATTATTATTTTAAAACTCTAGCCAGTTTTGACACCCAGATTAAAAACACACTATAGTGCCCAAATCTCAAGCTAAGAGCTTCAATGTTGGGTGACGCAGGATGTTATCTTCATCAGGGGCAGATCTACCATTTGGGTGCAGGGGAGTGCACACCCTCCTAGTGGGGTCCAGCACCCCCTTGAAGAAACTCCGGGTATTCCATATTTGAATTGTGAATACTTATTACATTGAAACAATTGCTTTTAGAATACGCGAGAAAATATCTGAGCACCAATATGGCGGGTCACCATATAACGACGAGCACTTTTCTTAATTTTTGCCCAAAATACAAGCACTGTAAGAAGTAAATCTCCATGTACCTCAAGTGGAAGAGATTTACATTCATTACAAAGCCATTCACCAGTAGGAATATCGTCTTCTTCAAGAGGAGGGTCACTGCAAAAGAAAATTTTCAATAGAAATATCAAAACGTAATTAAGTAAGTATGTAAGTAAGCGGGCGTGAGCTAAATCAAATCAAATATATTTCACCATAATTTTGACTCATTGAGTCGCATTAATTGCACCCTACTTTCTTATTTTACTCTGTCTAATTCCAGATGATTTTACTCGTAAGGGGGATAGTGCTGCCACTCAATGGGTTAAATATGTATTTACAAGCTACAGTCATATTTAAATATTTACAAGTGTTATCAAAGATACAATTACAATAAAGCTTATGTTTGTTGGTTTGTATTATATAGAAACATGGAAGGATATTGTCATAGAAACTCAAGAGAGTTTGTTAATCACCAATCACCTTATCCAGCAGATTATAGAGAAATTAAGTAGCTATTAATTTGTTTTTTGTGTGAAAAAAAAATTATATAAAATATTATATTCTTTTGATAAAAATATATTGATGCATGCTGAGAGCTAAACGGAATTGTAAATGACGCAGCTCAACCCGATTGATTTGAAGGATTTCTAAGGACGCCTCTGACAGCCACCTTACGATTCAGAACAACATTCCCTGTGCGAGGAAACCGGAATACCCGCAGAAAACCCACACAACTTTCGGTCGAGTGTTAACCAACTCTTTTCAAATAAGTGTCACAAGTCTGCAGCAAGAATGGAACCCACAATCTCACAGGTGCAAGGTGCTACCGAAGCCCCATGGCACATGACAACTGTTTAAACAGTCAGATTTTCTCACAGCACAAAATTAACGTTTAATGTTATTTCAATCACATTGAAAGGTCAGATGAGCATAGACCTTGCTATTTTTGTCCGCATTATCGCATTCGTTGCTGAAGCATGTTTACAGCGAAGTCCATTACCCTGCTCAGAATACAACTATGGAAAAATACTCAAAAACACAATAAAAAACACTACAATGTGTAATGAGTTGTGTTGAGATGAATTTCGATCTCCCAAAGGAAACCAGTATGCAACACATAAGAGTAAGGGCCCTCTTGGTTGGGTTTGGTAGCTGGGTCGAGTTTTGACCAGCCTGACCCTTTCGACAAGGTACTTGAAACGTGAAAATATACCATTTCACACAATTACACTAAGGGGCAAACATGATCACAAAGCAAATACAAAACAAATTCAGAAGTTATAAAAGAGAAAGACATACCAACATGTGAGATGAAAAGCACAGGGACATTGGTCACAGCAAAGCAAATCACCACCCTCGCCACAGCTATCACAACAATCATGATTTACGCTTCGCCCTGGCTTACGACTTTCCTTCTCGGATTTCGCTGCTTGTTTCGTCTCGCCAAACTCAGACTGAACTAGCGCTTGAATTTGCTGCAAAAGTAAAACGAAATACAGGTGAACAACAGCACTACATGCCTAAAATACGCTACGTTTTAACACAGATGTCGTTTCGAACTACGATGTTTATTCTACGGGCTTTTAGTGTCAATAGCCACTACATAACCAACTTACAGCAAAGCAGCTTCCTTCTGGATCAAGATCTTCATACTGGTCCATTTTCTACGTCTTATCCTTCACTTCTTAAGCCGAGAATCCAAAAATTCTCATCCTATTCGGAGCATGAACCGGTCGGTTCGAAGCCACTGACAAAGCAACCAGTCATGAACGAAGCACAAATTCGACTCCTTCGCGTCGCGTTTTCTAAGCATTCAAACACGAATCCACACTGTTTTTGCGTGAGATTTAACGAGAAGTGTCCTTTGAAGAGGTTTCAAGCCAAATTAGCGTCTGTCACCCAGAGAAACGACGACAAAATCGGGAGAAAAACAAAAATATTTCAAACGAAGGCAGAAAAACTAAAATTAATTCGCTTTCCAAGCATGCGCAGAGAAGAATACTCCTCATGCGCATAAACTTACCGTAGCAACTGCTGACTGACTGACGGCGCAACATTTCTCGCTAATGCGCATGTCTGAATTTAATCAGATAATCATAAATTACGCAAATTGTAAATTTGCTGAAAGATAAATCGAAAGAAAGCATTTTAACGCAGAGTAATAAAATTCTTTCTTTATTCAGAGTTGTGTATTTTTATGAGAATACTCAGTGGTTCCCGTAATTATAGCCTGTCTTCGATTCCAGTACATTATCATGTTTTTGGTCGATGACGAAATTTGATTTGAAACCGTGTGGCCGAAACCCACGAAAAATCTGTCATATAGAGGTTTTTTGTGCAAACGCGCGTGTAATTAGCAAATAAAAAGTGTGTGTATCATTGTAAATGCATAACTAAATAAAATAATTTATCGTAAAATTTGCTCTGCTTTTTATCTTCAGTGTCGCCAAACGATTCTTCGGTAAAAAACATGGTTTGCCACGGAGGACTCTCCAACCGTTCCAAGTGCTCAAGTTACCTTGATAAGCTAGTTTTCTTTGTTGAGCCATTTGCAGAATTACTAATGGCTAATTAGCATTATATACACATTTTTTAAAACTTTTATTCCGGAGTATTGTTTGCATGAGAGTTTTCTCAACTCTCGTATCCGGGTCAAACTGGATATTACCGCGCACGTAGCGAAAACTCTCATCAAATTTGAACCAGCTCAAAGTTGATGAAAGTACATGAGAGTCGATGAGAGTTGGCTGTCAAACGCGAGTGAGAGTTGCAACTCTAATCAACTCTTACACTTGTTTGTCGGCGAGGCTTAATGTTTGACGTTTCTCTATCAGTTTAAAAAAATGGAGACGAGCCTTTGCGTGTATAATGCTATACGCTCCAATAATTCCGCAAATGGTCTAAATTTGCCGAGTTATTAAGAGAAATCACTCCAACCACTAATTAATATTTCTTTTCCCAAAATTGTTAGCAGGGGGAGGCAGTATGCCGACTGGGATAGTGGTGGGAGGTGTCACCCACCGCCACCACACACACCATTTAGTGCCGCCCTTGGTCAAAACCTAGCATACCGGCTGAAAGAAAAGCATGAAAATTTTGGTCACTGAACAAACAGGACTTATCATATAAAAATGTATCATGATAGAAAACTCGCTCGTCTGTAACCTGATTAATTAAAAACGTCCACACCATAGTCACCATTGTCAATGAAAAGTGAAATCCAATATAGCTCCTTCAATTTCCGCCATCTTGGCAAGGAGTGTGCAGAACACAATTGACATCAATTTAAAGAATAATACTATGGTTAGTGATAACTTGGTTAGCGACACGGTACGTCAGAAAAAATATGGAATTAGCTAGGGGGGAAATGGTATAAAAGCTGTTTACGAACTTCAGGGCTATTGGACGTCAATGGCCGCCATCTTCTTGGCTTCACTTTTCTCATGGAAGAGGCTACTTCGCAGGCCTCAGAGTGACAAAACGTAACAAAGCAACGGTTTTACTAACACTAACCCTATTCCTTACCCTAACCTAACCCTACTCCAAGTTTGTTTCTAAACCAATCTTGAAGAAAATTTTTTTGACGAAATGTCATTCTGAGGTCAGCGAAATAACTTTTTCCTTTTCCTCATAGGCCGAATGACTGAAGTTCTTGCTCCAGTTATATATGGAGCTCACTGCCCCCAACCGACTTTTCCTTCTCACATGCATATTTCACATACTTCACATTCTTGATTGAAACACTTGGGTTTGTTGTTCTTCATGAAGAAACTAATGCATAGAAAACATAAATCATTTACAAAGTTGAGCATTTAAAACGCAAAAACTGTTATAAATCGCCGCCAATCGGTTAAAAACTTAAAATAATCCTTTTATTATTGCTTTCTTTTAGACCTCCCATCAGGCTCCCATCATTCCCCGCGCGCTTCATCCCCTAGTCCTCCCGTGCGAAAACTTCATGTACTTATTCCCATAGATGGTGTGTTTTATATGTTTTGCATGTCATTACTACAAATATTCCCCAATTACTACAAATATTCCCCCAGATTAAAATTGCTGACATCAGCATCATTTTGGAGCGCTCTCAAAAATGTGTTATATATGTTGTTTGTGGCGTCAGATATAACCCAATCCCTATCTCTAAGCCTAATCCTTTAATCTAACCCTTACCCTAACCCTTACCCTAACCCTTACCCTAACCCTTACCCTAACCCTAACCATAACCCTAACCATAACCCTAACCTCAACACTAATCACTATAACTAACTGATGACGTAATCTGTGATGCAAATTCTTCTACCCGCGGAAGTACCCCAAAACGGTGTGTTTTATATGTTTTGCATGTCATTACTACAAATATTCCCCCATTACTACAAATATTCCCCAGATTAAAATTGCTGACATCACCATCATTTTGGAGCGCTCTCAAATTATGTGTTATAGACAAAATCCGGGTAAAAATGCTTGGTAAAAATCAAAACGGGACTACTTAACTGCCATAAACAAGAATTTAGAGATTTTAGCTCAAACCGCGCTCTTATTTTAGCATTTTAATTTTTTGCCCTCTCCAATAGCCGCGTTCCCTTTCTTTGACTGAATTACGATTACGATACCCCCTCTAGTGTTATTTATAATCTTTATGTTTACTCCGTGGTCAACGAGAACAAGAGTGTATATATGAGAATGCATGGGAGTTGGCGGTCAAACGAGGTTGATGACCCGCGGGCTTTAATTCTAAAAGCACAAAATAAATTTTACAGCAGTACATCTTCAACTAAGACAGAAATGGAGAATATATAGACATAGTATTCACGTATATTTCCATATCCTTGTTCAAAAATTCAAAACAACCAGCATCCCTGTGGCGCGATTGGAAACATTTACATAAGAAACAAACAACCTTTGCGCCATTGGAAACATTTGCTTACTTTAGCAATATTAGGGAACTGAAAATCAAACATTTTTAAACGGCTGTGCCTTCTTGTTTTTCATAGACTGATCTAAAGCCGAGCTTTGACGCCGAAAGCGCGTGAAACGTTATGGACTTCTTGATGATGAGAGTTACATTCATAGAGTTCTTCATACGAGTACAACTTATATTGAATATAAATCAGATGCTACTAATTCAGTCTGAACAGATATGGAATGGTATATACTGTGTGTATAATCTCTGTATGATGTGTATTAAGTCGTTTCATTATTGCCTTGTCTTAGGATGGCCTACATATTTCTTTGCGTAATGCTTTTGTAAGTTTTGTTAGCTCATGCACTGAGAAGCGATTATAGAACACCCGTCCAGTTGTCCACTTTTCCAGCTATCTTCACTTAGCTTGGTTGTCAAGATACGGAATGAGAAAAAAATTACGTAATTATATATAATTATTATGAAGGTTGTGCTATTTTAAAAAGATTGGGTAAGCGTATCAAGAAGTACAGGTGTTCTATAATTTTTCCAGTCTCATTCACAAACTTCCCCCCTTAGTGACGGCCACTGATAACTAGCAAGTTTCTATTTTATAGACTTGGTGTTGGTTCTATTGATAGTGTCCATGATATGTTTTTGCGCTTTCGTAATGGCTGTTGGCGTAAGTAATGTAATACGGAATAGTTTTCCTTTCATCTCCATCACACTACTTCCACAAGCTGTTCTAGATGCGTCTGAAATATACAAAGCCGGGATTTTTATGGAAGTATTGGTATAAGTAGTATGCAAAGTTATACAAAGTGGACCAGGTGGAGCATTAGAGCTCCACCCATTACGTCATCAGGATATCATTTCATATCAATTACACGCGAATCAAACTACTGTTTTTTGCATTTTTATGCGAGAACCCAAGGAACCCCAAGAGAACCTCTGCAGAATTACAACAACTTTTGTAGAATATATATCGAGAACGTGTTAAAATTCATTAAGTTTGTTAGAAGGAATATATGTGGGATAAATATTGGCAAATTATTAAACTGTAAAATTTTTTTTTAAATGCTAGTAATCATTGGTCCACACTCATTTAAATACATTACAAGCGCGTGTAATTGATATGAAATGATATCCTGATGACTTAATGGGTGGACCTTTAATGCTCCACCCGGTCCAGAACCCACTTTGTACACTACTGGTGTACCAAACTTCAATAATGGTCTTCAATCTCGTTGCATGTCGAAAGTCTCAGTCTCGTTGCATGTCAACCTTACGATTTTAGGACGGCAACGCGACGACGACGGCCAAAACAAACTCCTTCAAATAAATGGTAGTAAAGATAATTCGTGGTATATATCAATCGTATGAATTTAATACAGTTTTAGAAGTTGAAGACATGCGTTTTATGGTTGGGAAGAGTTCTGCTAAACCCAGTTTGAAGTTGCACTTGTTGCGGCTTGGAATGCAGCCGTTGTATCAAGACGTGAAAATCTGTGATTTGGCGTTGTAAACAGAGCGAGGACAATGTCTAAATTATTCATTTATTGTATTTATTCAATTCTTTTCAATGATCTATTGTATTGGTAGCCGTCGCCGTCGCGTTGCCGTCCTAAAATCGTAAGGTCTTTAATAATAGTCCTGAGCGCGCGGCATATTTTCGATTGTTGTGCGGATTTTTTTCACCTGTGAATTTTGCAAGTACGACAAATACCGCCTCACATTTGCCTTTTGAGTTTTCATAGCAGGATATATGCATTGGGTATTAACGAAAATTTGAAGCAATTTTATCATGACGCTCAAGACTTGCGGTTTACCCGCGAAGGACTTTTTGAAACTATCAAACACCTTTACACAAAACATAAAATAAGTAGGACTTTGAAGATTTTGTGGTTGTTGCAATTTTTCCGCCGTGATTGTGACAACTGCCAAAATAATTTCACAAGGCACAAAAATTGACATACAGTGGACATCCATTCTGATTCAGTGATTCAGTGTATTTTCTTAGCAGGTATGATAACGAGTTGCGATATGTATATAATTTATTTTGAGGCAACGAGGGGATATGTGATAAACACATATTCCCAGGTGCCTCAAAATAACGTACATAATTATTTTTTCACATTGCGAGGTCGCGTTAGTGAGTCAGAATAGAAATAATTCTTATTAATGCCATAATTGCCTTCGTGTGTTGTTTTTTCTCATTTTTTGTGCTGCAAAGACATTGCAGGTGAATATTAGAGGGGATTATTAGAGGGGATTATTATAGGGGATTATATTAGAGGGGATTAATTATTAGAGGGGAATATTGAATATATTCCCCGATAAGAACAAAGGAAACCGAGCAGGGTGAAAAATAATTTACGCTGCTGTTGTTATTGGTAGATCCAGTTTCTATAATATAATGGATTGTAGAAGCCTTTTTAAAATGGTCAGCAAGTCACAGAGTCGATAAACAAGTCAGGCAGCTCATTGACATATTTATTTGGATTTCGTTCACTTTCAACAATTTAAATTGTAATTTCTTTGTATCGATTTGAATCGAGAAACAATTTTTGAAAGCGTATGTTTGCATTTTTAGGTGTTATTTATTTACTCTAGCTTTTTCTTACTTTAATGCATGGTTTGTGTTAAAATATCAATGAACGAGCGGGAAAGCAAGTGGGCACACATCAGAGCCATTATGTTGTCAATATTTATAGAGGGTCCTGAAGGGGTAAAATGGGAACTGGGATTTGCTTATTTTTTGGGTGGGAAAATGGGATTTCATGCACTGGGACTGGGATTCATCAGCAAAAAAACAATAGAAAATGGGAATGGGATTAAGATTTGAGCAGGACAGCCACTGAGATGATGGGATTTGTGCTCTGGGACAATGGGATTTAGTCAAAATTTGGGCTGGGGAAATGAGGCTGACCCCTAGGACCCTCTTTATAATTTTGCAGTGAGTGAGTTTTGATTTCATTCTGCTCATGCTGGTTGCTGGTCGCAAGCGCTGGCATGTTCGTTGCCTACTACTCCAAGTGGATGCAGCATGATAACAAACAATTGCAAAAAAATGTTTTTAACACATCTGACATATTTTATTAAGATATATATTTCGCCATTCCCACTTGCTTTTCTTTGCTTTTGTAACTCTTTTTTGTAACTCTTTGCTTTGCTTTTGTAATTAAGGTCCAGGCTGTGGCAAGCTGTACTAACTTTGGGTTTGCAATTATATCATGCTTCGTGGGACTTTGGATATTACTGAAGGTGGATCATAAAAGTTTCGGTAAGTCGTGCGGTGACCAACAATTCTATTAGCCACGCCGGTGCCCCATGAAATATGTTACCTACGGCCATATTTTCGAGGAAATTTGTAGGGGGGTTTTGCATGGGGAGCAAAGCTTGTTAGAAATGCAATAAACTTCCATGCCAATGAATATACCTAATCAGTAAACATGAGTATTTCTTTGTTGTAAATGGGGTGAATAAACTCTTAATAAAGGAGGGGGGTCTTGGTTAGTTTCATTCCTTTAAAAAGTGGAGGGTTATTAGACAGGGTGTGTTTATTTGAGAAGATATGCACTAACTGATCCTTTGTTCTAGGCATGGCCCTTATGCAATTAGCCTTTTATTTTTACTGTGCCGTTTGGATACCTGTCCAGGAATGTCGGAGAATCTTCCAGCAAATTCGGCCAACAACAAGAGAGCTCGACGGGCTTGCCGATGCCACAGAAGAACAACTTGAAAACACGAGAAATGAAAGTACACATTGCCCAATCTGTCTAGAATTCATGTCAAGCGCAAAAATCACACCGTGCGGACATTACTTTCACTAGACTACTTTTCAAACAGCGAATCGCTATTCGCTACTTTTTAAAATTGTTAGCAACCGTTCATAGAATAGAATGATATTAAGACACGGTTTGCTTTAAAAGATTATTTTATACAGCAAAGATTATTTTAGCGCAATGAAAAGTGGCACTCCTGAACACTGTAGTGCTTACAAAAATGTTGCTTTGACCCTTTTTGTTTACTGTTGCTACTCGTAAGTCGATTTGTCATAGGTTGTATTACAGCCTGAGCTAGTGGATGCTCCAAATACCGTTTCACTAAACATGCAGTATAGAGTAGCGAAATAGCGAAATAGTTCGCTACAATTTTTAAGCAGTAGCTGTAGTCAGTAGCGAACTACCTTTGTTATAAAATAGTAGCAGTAGTTGTAGCTGACTACATATTTCTGAAGTAGCTGTAGTTATAGCAAACTACAAAAATTTTGTAGTCAACCCACCCTTGGGCATGACCATAACTTTGTTGACATTTGAGACAGCAACATTGTATCGGGGATGCGATGCAACCATTTTGTAGATGAAAGCATCCATGATATGTAATCATTCGCCATGGAGAAACAGCGTCCGAGTGTTTTTTGTCCAGGATTGTGGATTTCAAGTCCGCGAAATTTGATCACATCCGAGGCGAAGCCGAAGACTGGATCAAAATGCGAGGACTTGAAATTTAGTCCATTCCCGTTGGAGGATTTGGAATGACATCTCATACGAATAAATCACTACTTAAAGTGAGGTGACTTAATTTTGATCCACTCCAAAAACTGAATTAATTTTGAGCCAGTCCTAGGACTGGATGTAATATTTCAAATCCGACTATAAGGACTGGACTAGATTTCAAGTCCACGCAATTGACCATTTGCGTAATAGACTAAATTTTGAACTAAACAAGTCTAGACCAAAATTTCATCACAGTTTGAAGGAGCATCACAAAATTAGTAATATTCCAAAGTTTCGTTGCAAAATGTTGTAAAATGCGGAAAATATAGCCTTGTTAAATTTGCAATTTTCAGTCATTTTAGATTACAAACGGGAAATTGACAGCCCCAAACCCTTCGAGGCTGTCAATTTCCGGTTTGTAATCTAAAATGACTGAAAATTGCAAATTTCGCAAGGCTATATTTTCCGCATTTTACAACATCTTGTAACGAAACTTTGGAATATTACTAATTTTGTGATGCTCTTTCAAGCTGTAATGAAATTTTTGCTGAGATCAAAATTTAGTCTATTACGCAAATGGTCAATTTGATCAAGTCCGATCCCTGATCTGTAGAGATATAGATAGACATATACACAATATATACTACTATAGAACTGCTATACAAGGATTATTCTAAGGTGCAGTGATAACCAATTGAACTGCTATACAAGGATTATTCTAAGGTGCAGTGATAGCCAATTTGTGCAGTGATAAATGAGATTTGTGCAGTGATAAATTAGATTATGTGCAGTGATAAAATGCGATATTGTTCACTACCAGAAATTGGCGACAAAATGGCCACTGCTTGTATACTAATTTGTGCGATATTGTTCACTACCAGAAATTGGCGACAAAATGGCCACTGCTTGTATACTAATTTGCATAAAATCACATACAATGGCTTCATTCAGTTTTTACTGGGAATATACAGGGTGAAAATATTTGAACTCAAAATTATTGCAATAAAGCATTCATTTACTAATGCATTCATTCAATAAAGCATTCATTTACTAATGTTTCGGTGGCATATTTATTCCGATCGGGTATTTCTCCTATTTTGTTTTGAGATTTTTGACGCAGCCTGCGGTTTGGCAATATTGCTTTGTGTTTTGCATGCGATTCAAAAAATATGTAAAAATGTGTATATTTTTTCATGAAATAGAATATGCAGAATGCAGATTTGGGCTCATTAGCGGTGATTTTGGCTCATTTGCCTGCATATAATTAGTGCATGCCATGGGGTAACTTTAAGTTGTAGAACCAGCGTACATGCACTAATGCAGGGCATGAGTAAGAACGTTTTCAAAAATGTCGCTAAATTTATGTACATTTTATCATTTTTCGCGCTTTTGTGCAGTGATAAAATTTCCTTAGAATAATCCCTGCTGCTATATGATCAACAACACGTATATTAGACTGAACAATTTACAATAAATTGTTAATAGTTAAGCCTTAAGGGATGTCATGTTTTTACAGAAAAGATATGAAGAATCGTTTGGCGACAATAAGATAAAAAGCAGAGTAACTTGTTACAATAAATTATTTTAATTAATATGTTACGCTTTGAAAATTATATACACACTTTAAATTAACAGCCACGTTTTTTTACTCTATGAGTATCCGATATCGCGTTACAGTTAAAAACAATATAAAATTACAAAACAATATAAAATTTTCAATATTGTTGTGATTGACTCGAAGCTTTGCCTCTCATCAACTTGGCATCACATTATAAATAATTTAACTAACTCTCCAACCTAGACTTTGGACACAGAATAGAAACACACGGAAGGTTGACTTCTTGGTTTTTGCCTATGATTATGGCGTAACCGTCCTTGCCGGTGCGCTTATGAAAGGCATTCACCCCCTGAAAATATTCAAAATGGCGGACATTCAGGGGGGAATGCCTCTCATAAGCGCACTGGGTAGGAACACGAATCATGACGTGAAACGGTTACGCTTTTTTGGCTGAGTCGACCTTCTGTGTGTCTCTGTTCTGTGCCTAGGACCTTTATTCGGCTGCTTTCACAGGTTTGGTCATAGCCTGGGTCCCAGTGTTCTCGTGTGAAAAAGCCTAGGTCTAGGCAATTGACGCTCATCAACTTTGAGCAGGTCAAATTATGATGAGAGTAAAACGGGTCAGCTCTTATCAACTCCCTTGCAACTCTTGGTCCGGCGTTTGACCCGGCCATTTGTCATAAAAACGATGGAATTAACCAACCACCTTGCAAGATAGACATTTCGTCGAGTTGATCTGTCCAAAGTGTCCGACGGGTCCAGCAAAATAACACAAAGACATAAAGAAGAATGTTGCAAACAGCCAGCTGATGGCCATGACCAGTGTGAGAAATTGACCAAGTTGACAATACGCCAGAACTGTTGAGAACATCATGAATACGCCTGAAACAGAATCGAGGAAATTCATGTAACGTCATGGAATTTAAATTGGGTTATAATTTCATGTCCTACACACTTAAAAACGCACAAGTTGTAACAAACCCGCAGCAGACTTGTAGCAATGCTGTTCCAACAACTTGTCAACGGGATGTATTCGCACTGCTTGTTCCCAGCTTGTTGACAACTTGCTACAAGGTTATTGAGCTCAACGACAGACTTGTTACAAGTTGTTTCAACAACTCGTTATCGTCCTGCAATCCAACAATTTGTCAACAAGTTGCGAGTGACAACCTTGTAGCAACTTGATAAAATAACAGCATTGTTACAACTTGTCGACAAGCTTGCTACAAGCCTGTTGCGAACACATCTTGTTGTGAGATTTCTACGTGTATATGGATGAAATAATATAGTCCTATACACATGATCTCGCTTTGCCGAGACGGGCGGGATATAATTAATGATTCTGGGTAAAACTGAATTATTTTTCTAGTGATAGATTATACTATAATTGCAAACGAAAGGTGAGCAAGGAGATCTTCTCGACAACATACAAAACGTTTTCTTCAGCTTATAAAACAGTGTTTTGCTATCCAGTTATCCAGTACTTTTGAGGTCAGTGCTTACCTGCAATGAACGTTGTGAGAGCAGCCAATGTAACCGCTGGTCCAACATGACCGAGGGCGGACTTTACTTGGTCCACTCTGCCCTTCTTTGAGGAGACAATATAAGCCACTCCATAATGTAGAGTGAAATCCACCGACAACCCCACTGCCACTGAAATGACTATGGACTCCAATATATTCAATTCCCAACCAGCTAAGACAAGCGCGCCAGTAGTTGTCGCCAATGTTAAGACAATAGTGACTATGGCATATACACTTATTACCCAGTTCATCGAGGTCAATAACATGACACAAAATGCAAAAGCAAGCGAGACGCCGAGGGATGTAATAGTACTGCTGCCAAGGTTTTCCTGTAACGCGTAGAAATGCAGCCACGATATCGCCCAGCCATTTTGTATTCCTTCGGGTGCCTTATCCAGCACGTTGCTCGAAAAATCTTCAATGCTATTCCATAAACCGTCTACAGTTTCGTATTTGTTTGTCAACGGGATGTTTGTGGGAATCGCCACACTGATTCCCTTGATTTTATCGCCTTGAAAATACAGACTCGACCTGGCTGAAGAAAACGTAGGACACGATTGCTGATCATAGTACAGCTTCAGGCACTGGTCCAATTGAGTTTTGTTCAACGGGAGAACCCAGTTCATGCTTGATGTACATCGTTGCTTGAATACCTTAAAACGTGAACTATATATTAGACATAAATTCTCGTAGAGCCCAGGGGCCGGTTGTACCAGTTAATTCCAGTTAATAGAACGATATTCGGATGGCGCCGTGAGAACCTCTAGTGAGAACATTTAGAACTGATAGTGCTATCCAGTATAAATAAAGTTAGTTTAGTTTAGGTTTCCTCCTGTAGTAACACTGGATCAATAAGAGATGATCCTTACTGGACCTCTAGGAAGAACAGTTTACAACTGATAGAGCTATCCAGTATAAATAAAGTTAGTTTAATTTAGGTTTCCTCCTGTAGTAACACTGGATCAATAAGGGATGACCTTCACTGGATCTCTGGGGAAAACAAGTTAAACTGATAGAGCTATCCAGTGTTTAATTGCACCATGGAACTGATTAGAGCTACTTAGTTGTTTAATTGCACCATAATGTATAAAAAATATTACCTCTGGAAAACAGTTCCAAGAATTATTTTGTCCAAAGAACGTTTGCTGTCGGATATCTGAGCACAAGTCCTCGAAGAACCATTTCTGGGCTGCAGGCCGTAAGATATCAAACGAATTATCGTAGTGAAGATCACCAAAACTCTTTGGATCGAAATAATTCCCATTGTCCTCGGCCCTGATGCCAAAGAAGACGTAGACATAAAAATTATTTTCAGTTGTCAGTTCTAGACGGAATTTATCCTTGTAGTTAAGGTCGTACTGTTCCAATATGTGAGAACTTGCAAAGAGTTGAAAGTCGGATGATTTGGGTCTCTGTAACCCAGGGCTAACCGTCACCGCACAAGCCATGCCGATACCAAGGGCTACGAAAGCGACTAACCATATGGGATAGCCCCGAAGGCTGACCGGGATCCATTTCCCAAATATATCGGACATAAACTTGGAGCATTTTGATCGAACCACACTGT
Source organism: Paramuricea clavata (assembly GCA_902702795.2). Lineage (NCBI taxonomy): Eukaryota > Metazoa > Cnidaria > Anthozoa > Malacalcyonacea > Plexauridae > Paramuricea > Paramuricea clavata. The sequence continues at coordinate 86,424 of CACRXK020000282.1, forward strand.
AGTACTTAAAAGGGCACGACCGGTGAGACGGTTTGGTGGCTGTAGGAAATCCAGTATCAGGGGTATGTTCGACAACAGTTTTTGGACTGGTAGCATCAGTATTCGGTGGAGTTTGATCACCATCGGGTGGTGGGTTTGCTTCGTCAGTTTCGAGCTCTACTGCGCGATTTTCTCGGAACTCCACGGTTTTTGCAACGATATTTCGAGGCTGTCGTAGTTTTTCTATGAAAACAACCCCAGCAGGAAACCACGTGATCATCAACGAGTACATTATCAAAATAGAGGTACCGGCGAAGATACCGAACAACCGAATGGAGGTGATATCCGAAACTACATTTGCATAAAACGCGGCAGAGGTTGTGAAACTGGTCACAAACATCGACAGCCCGGCATGGTTGAGGGTATACTCGATCCAGTCTATAATACTGCCATTTGGTATAACCAGCTTTGCCTGCGACCAAATGTCGTTGAAAACAAATGCATCGTCGGCGCAGATTCCGACCAAGAAAACAAAAGTGAGGATGTTCAAAAATGGAAAGAAGGTCAAACGGAAAATTTGATGGTATATGAAGTAAGCGATAATTATAGATGTCGTGATAGAAAATAAGGTAAGTACCATTATCAGAACCGAATGTGTGTAGATTAACAATATTATCGCAATCATAAGAAGACCTAGAGCAGGAAAGATTGCATCAATTAACAACTGTCGATTGAATTGGTCAAATTTGAAATGGTCAAACTTGAATGCAACCAGTTTGACGCCGTTCTGTTCCGGCAGATCACCAGAAAGACGCTGCTCATAAATTCTGCGGGTGAAACCGACATCGTATTTTCTTGGGGATAAAGCCAGAGTGGTTTTTAGGATGTTGGTATTACGCATGAAGTCGATGCCTACCAGTAGACCAAATACATTCTGAATAAAATCTTTGTTTTTGATGCATTCGTCACGTGTGCTCGCGGCTGACATCTTCCGGGTGAAATACGCAGACGCACAAGTTTCCAGAAGATGTTTAGCATTACTGACGTCCCCTCTTGTTATGTCCTGACAGGATGAGCGATTTCTGATGCTTGCAATGTAAGCTCCCAGGGACAAGGACGCGCCACATTGATCGTATAGTAATTCAGGGGTAGCAGGAACGATTCGTTTCTCTAACTCGCATATTGCTTTTAAATCGTTAATGTTAAAAAGATCGCCACCAGATTCATATACTGTCACAACCGAATATTTCCTAAACAAGTAAAAATTACCTTAAGAATATAACGTTTTCAATGCTCAACTAGGAGCCTAGGCAGCAGAGGCGGTCAGGCGGATTAGTGAGTTTGGGAACTCAAGTCTGGTTTCCATATAATCGTAACGATTGTAAAGATTGAGTTACGATCTTTCTCATCAGCCGAAATACAACATTTTAGAGCTGAAACTGTTACACGGAGTGATTATAATACTTGATATTCTCATACACCATTACGACCATACAAGTCATACAGGGTGAGTAAAAAAAACTGACACCTTTGTTATTCAAATTAGCCGCGAAGGTATCAGTTTTTTTTTTACTCACCCTGTATGGAGACATCAATGAAGACATGCTCATCAACAATAGAATTTTTTACTCTAAGACAAAAGCGACTAAGAAATTATCTTCCCTTGAGCATTCTAGTACGCCGTAGTTGTTCGTACTACTACGTTATTGACATCATTCTCACGGATTTATAACCACGCCAAAAGTTGAAACATTCGAAATCGTTTGGACAGTTCTATAAGATTTCACCGACTATTGCTACTTTTAAAAGGGGGTTGTTCAAAATAAAATTAAGTTATTTCAAGAGGCAAATATAAAGTTTAATAATGTTTGCTTCGGCTCGAATGACAAAAAGTGGAAATAACTTTGTTTTTTGCTGTTGGCTGTTGCCGTTGTAAGTTCCCAAACTCACTAATATTCTATAAAGGGAGCTGGAATATTCACAAATCATAATATGAAAGACTTATTAATTAAAAGGGTCGAAATGTTAATTGCCCCCACTCCCACGTTTATCAAGCTTCCCACTCCATTCTTAACTCGCTTATCGTTAGGAGAATATGTATTATTTTTTGTAAATCAGCAGCGGGCGGAATCCTAGCGTTTTCTGCAATCTGATTGGCTGCAGCAGCGGGCGGAATTTTACGATATTTGACCACGGTCCGGAATCCTACACGTAATGGCCGAAGCAAAGCAAAAATTTTTTGGTATGTTTGTTTTAAAACTGAAAAATATGAATATGTAATTTTGAAATAATTTTAATGATGGATAAAATAATTGTACTGTATTTTAATTGAATTGTTTGTTTTCTAAAGTAAAATAATTAAATATCAAAATTTTTTTATTGTTTTGTTTTCTATATGCGCAATCTAATAAAACCGTTGCCATTTGCCTCTGAGTCTTCGACAAAAAAATAAATACGTTATTTACCGTTTAGGTCGGTCCGGATAGAAAAATATTTTGTCTCGGTATCCTCGACAAAATATTTTTCTATCCGGACCTCCGGCCCAGCCGGTAAATAACATATATTTATGTACCAACCTGTAATAAACGGTATCACAGATTGGAAGATTTTGTGAATGACGTCGGCTCCTCCCGGTCTTGGGAGTTCCCGTTTGATATTCACACGTCAACTCTCCTTCCCTTATTGCGACCTTCAATGTGTCTTGATGTGTGGAAACGCGTTTCATGATATACGTACCGCGAGGTTCAAAACCCTGGAAAAGGACGAGATTATAAGTTAGTACCCAGGGGCCGATTGGATTGTTCAAAAGACGTTTAGCACTAACCGTGGGTTAAATTTAACCCATTGCCTTGGTTCATGTATATCTGTATGTCTGTTTGTTTCAAAACTTTCGAAATTTAAAGTTCTGATGATCCAAACAAGATTTCTGAAAAAATATTTCCAAGTTAATGCTCAAACTGCTGGGAAGTATGCTTTGAATTTCACGTCAACCCAGGTCCCAATGCTAAATACTAGTCAGTAGGAAATGGGAATAAGAGGCCGATTTTGAATGACATAATAGACCTTTCCCCTTATGAGTGAAATTTTGATCTAGATATGCCTGGACAATTTCATCACAGCTTGAAAGAGCATCACAAAATTAGTAATATTCCGAAGTTTCGTTGCGAAATGTTGTAAAATGCGGATAATATAGCCCTGTGAAGTTTGCCGTTTTTCAGTCATTTTGCAATACAGTTTGATCATCTGATTATCAATTAATTTTCCGTTTGTAATGCAAAATGACTGAAAAACGGCAAACTTCGCAAGGCTATATTATCCGCATTTTACAACATTTCGCAACGAAACTTCGGAATATTACTAATTTTGTGATGCTCTTTCAAGCTGTGATGAATTTTTTGTCCAGACTTGTCTAGATCAAAATTTCACTCAAAAGGGGAAAGGTCTATTTATATATTTAATTTGCAATTTGAAAAAGCCATAATTCACATGATTTCGAGAAAGCTTTGTTTTATATCAAAAACCTAAAATTTTACTCGGAGAAAGGTTGAACACTTATTACCAGACCGCTGCCGAGGGGTTGCGCAGGGCACGCCTAATTATGACGTCAGTAATGACGTCACCGTTACAATATATGCACTTCCTTCTCTCTTTGCCGAGGGGTTGCGCAGGGCACGCCTAATTATGACGTCAGTATAAAGACGTCAACGTTACAATATATTGCACTTCCTTCTCTCTTGTGCCACGAAATCGTTAGGTCTCTTTGCCCCCTCGGGGTTCTTAACAAGGAGCTGAAATTTGGGATGTGGCTCATCTTTTACAACACAAGGAGGTTTAAGCTGTATTCCACTAGCAAGAAAAATCGAAATTTTTCACTCAATTAATATTTCGGTTATCACTTTTCCAAAATTTTGATCTCAACTAGCCTCAAACAAAAATTTCATCACAGCTTGAAAGAGCATCACAAAATTAGTAATATTCCAAAGTTTCGTTGCGAAATGTTGTACTAAAATGCGGATAATATAGCCTTGCGAAGTTTGTACTTCGGAAAATTTCCCGCACGCAATGCAAAATGACTGAAAAACGGCAAACTTCTCAAGGCTATATTATCCGCATTTCACAACATTTCGGCAACGAAACTTTGGAATATTGCTAATTTTGTGATGCTCTTTCATGCTGTGATGAAAATTTTGTCTAGACTTGTTGAGATCAAAATTTTGAGTAATATGGGATTGGTCCATTGTGAGTGGTCAAGTAGAACTGATTTATTCGAATGGGTAAAGATTCAAAAGAAATCAAGCGAAGCATTTTGTGATGACGAAACATCAGTCCCTCAGACGCAGCCGTGTACAGAAATGTCCCTGATAATTTTCTGCTAACTTAACTACAGTATATAGCATGTTTGTTTCTTGAAAATGTCAAATAGTTGAGGTTTATATGGAGTGGTGGGAACCGATTGCTTGCTGTTTGGCTGCATCTGCCAGTACAAGTCGCATAAATGCAGTGAAATTGACGACAGAGTACACAAGTCTGTTCACAAGCTGTTAACAAGATGTATTTGCACTGCTTGTCACAAGTTGTCAATAGGTTTGGAACAACTTGTTGACAACTTGTAACAACCTTGTCGAAATTATCAGACTTGTTGCAAGGTTGTTCTGACAAGTCTGTGACATGCTTGATATA
>CACRXK020000283.1:0-56263 GCA_902702795.2 Paramuricea clavata
CAAATAAATTGAATTTAAGCGTATAGTCTATTGATTAATATCCAGTAATGTCAATGCATATATGGCACATGCTAGTCCCACGTCTAAATATAAATATCAAAACAATTAATAAGCTTACCAAGTCGCTCTGACATAGTCTCAAAAATCATAAACAAGCATAAGAGATAGCACACTATATACACGCCTTTCATTGAGAATTCGTCAAAACATTTCGAGCTTGATTAACAGTCTTTACAGACTTTACATTCCAGCATGCAACATGTACAATGCACGTGGAAAAGAGGAAGTCAGGATTCCGGATGTTTCCGGTTAATTCAATTTAATTTTTGAAGCCTTATCCAATTCAGCATTTAAGCATATAATACTGAAATAGTTCAACATGGGAAATGAGTTAACCAGTCTTTTTTCTAGGCAAGGATTAAAATAAGGTTACTCCACAACCCCTCCCCCCCCCCTGGTGAAATAAATCCAAAATGTTTCATACCTTGTTTAGCAACACATGTAACTTCCGCAAGCAATGGAAACTTTATTTCTAAACTAATTTATATGTAATGAAGGTTGTGGTAATAACATATCACAAATTTCAGTTCATTAAATAATAAAATTCAGTTCATTAATTATATGCAGAAATCCCAACATTTTACCCCCCTGCGGCTAAACGCACCCGACTCCCCCCGTTTACCATCACGTTTCGAGACACCCAGGTCTGTACCTACTTGAAAATACCCATCCCGATTTCTCCGGCTTCAGGTGGTAGTAAAGTCCACCACAGCCCGGTCTATTACAGTTCCATCTTCATCCAAAACTACTTGATCTCCTTCTAGTTTTTCTAAACCTATTGAAGGAAACATTATGTTAAATGAAATTTATTTCAGTGGTATATTTATTTAAGAGAAGGGTAATTTCTTTATGGCTTTGCCACCTTTATAATTCTTTTGCAGACTTTAAAAAACACCCGGTGGAGTCCCAAATTTAAGAAGGCAAAGCCGTTATTTACTGTAATAATACTACAGGAACTCTTTTGCATATTATTAATAGTCTAAAGTAACAAATTTTTAAAACAAGGTGACTATATGTCTGACAGTCTAGCTAGATTTTTTATTTTAGTAATATAAATCATAATACTGGTGTACTGGTTTATTAAATAGTGAGGCGGATATGTGCATAAATAGTTCCCAATAGGGTTAAAAGCACCAAATTTGGTAGAGTAGCGTCTTTTTATGAGCACATCAACATGCAAAAGTGGGGCCATCGTGAAAACGGTGTTTTGGAGAGTTAGGAGAATTTTTCAAAATGGCGGCCATTTTAACCGGAAGTGAATTATTCAATGAATTTAAATATCGCCCCATTAGGGTTAAATGCACCAAATTTGGCAGAGAAGCATCTTTTTATGAGTACATCAACATGCAAAAGTGAGGCCGTCGTGAAAACGGTGTTTTGGAATGTTAGGATAAGTTTTCAAAATAGCGGCCATTTTAACCGGAAGTGAATTATTCAATGAATCATCGTTAGTGGAATCGTTGCAATGAAGAGTGTGTAACGTTTAATGGTATCAAATGAGACAAATGTGTCATTAATTAAAGCTTTTTTAATGAAGTACACGTTCAATTTTCTTGAAACCATTAATTGCTATATCTACTAGTACTGCAGTTTAGAACAAAAGCAAAAAACCAATAAAGAAATACCAGATGCTCCCATTCAACGCTGGCAAATTATGCATATAGCACAAAATCAACCCAATGCATTAAACCAAGATATAAAAAAGAATGAAACGTTATACGACTTGCTTTCTCGTGTAATTGGAGCTTTAAACTTTCAAACTTTAAAAAGTTTCATCTTTGGACTAAGAACAAGAGTTTTCTTGGACTTCTGGTAATGACTGTCTGTTCCATCATAGTCAATCGAGATATGGTCTGGAAATTCGGCCAAAGTCTTTGTTCTATCTTTTTGTTCACGTTTATGCAGGCTTGTGCACGGTGAATACAATAAATTTTTGGCATAATGAAGTAATCAACCAATAGCATCGCCTCGCCGAATCCCTCAACCGTACTGTTGAAATATTAATAAGCAAAATTTCAAAAGAATTGTGCACGGTGAAGCCGTCTCAACATAAACTCGTAGCTCATTATAGATGCTTTTAAGTTTGTCGAGTTTCTAGACCATGCCTCGATTGACTATGGTTCCATATTCAGTTCAGTCTTTGTTAGTGCATTTGTCACTACATGTGCACAATTCGCTGCAGGTCAAGTTAACCTTGAAACAGGAACACCTTCCTTGACATCCTTTGTTGCACCCGCATCGTACAAGCTCTCGACAAGACTTTGTGACATCTGGAAGGGTTGTCCAGAAGGGCTGCCAGCCGTCAGAACCCATCCCCACTCCTCTGGGCTTGGTAATTGGGGTCTGACCACCAGGCACTGACCCCAGCAATGCCCAGCCTGAAGTGCGGTCCGCTTCATGTGCTCATACAGAGCTGCTAAGGTCGGTGGGATCAGATCCAGCGACTTGCCCTTCTTCGAAAACAATGCCTTTCGTGCATGATTGACTTTCGTCTTATTGCTGGTTCGGTCATACATGAGGATAACAAAGCGCTGGAGTAGTTCCATGTTGCGATCAGTGATCTGAGCGAGAGGACATGACAAGGATAGAAAGGCGCTCGTTACTTCCGGGCACGCCTTCCACGCTTCCATCGCAGTCTTCTTTCCCCATCCGGCAAAGCAGGATACAGTATCGCATCCCGTAAATGCATGAAATGCTGGTAGCGCTTTGGATCGCTCTGGGCCAAGATTACATGCAATTGAATGTGCGGGAATATACCTCAGATTTATGCCAGTTCCAAAAGCCACCCACACTTCTAGCTGCTCTTCAGGTCGCATTGATGACAGGTGATGGAATACGGCCACCGCCAACACCAGGACGTCTGTATCCACCATCCGCAGAAGAATCTTCCGATCACCTTGCTGTACAGCATCAGCCGCATGAAGTAACATTCATGTGTCAGCCTCTTCATGTGTACAGGGAGATAAGCTGGTTGTTTCTCTTCGGCTTGTGCACCGTACATCTTGGCCATACATGGTAACGACTTGACCACCTACTTCGAGGGAGCTCGCGCAATCTGCCAGAAACATAAAGAGCTCGCGCTTGTTGGAATCCTCTCGGAGAAAAGAACTGCAGTTGCGGGGAAGCTGGTTGGTCGGTGTGACGCGGCGTCTTACTCCTGTCCCTCGATGGCATCTGGTGGTCGCTTTCAAACTATTCTCGATGTACTCATCCCATACGATATCTACCTGATCAGCATGGCGAAGCTGGGCTTAATAAAGGGGAGGAACGATTTCTCTGCATAACCAGTGAACGTCTTCTCTACTCCTGGCTTGATCATGTTGACAATCGCAGCTGCATCTATGATGATAGTATTGATACCAGTGGGCATACTGCTTTGCAGAGTAATGTCGTTCCTTGGAAGACGCAGTTTCCCTAGATTAGACAGAGATGGAGGACAACCTTGGTTTTCGTGTTTAAAAACTCGTCGAGATCACCGTCCCTGGATTGACAGGAGATGTACAGTCTTGCAAACAATGCACAGTTGCTCTTAAGGGAGGAAACTTGTTGTGACGCCTTCGACTTTTTCGGGGTAGGTGTGCTGAAGAGGTAAAGCTTGTTTTTCTTGATAGGATCATACAATGACTTCGTTCGCTCAACCAAGCACTCCTTCACAAAGGTATCGCTTTGCTCTTTGCCGATTGTTTCTATTTCACGGAGTGTTTTCAGTGCTTCGGGACTTGCAATATCCTTTGCAGTGTCCAATACTAACAGTTCCTTGCTCTCTTCAATAAAGGGGTTACCTAGGTCTTCCATTGAAGCGACTAGTGCCTTGACATCTTTGAATGACGTCATCTGGAATGATCTGTTCTGTTCGTGATGGTCTGTTTTGACGTCGTTACTTGATGCAACTTTTATCTCATCGTCAAACTCATTTACGACCTGCGCTATCTCCGGTCCAGATACCATCCAGCGTCTAAGAGCACTTGCGTTCTCTGTCAAACCAACAGCACTGCCGTCTCCTTTCACAATTACATTGTTCTGTTCATGCGCTTGGTCAATAGCAATAGCTGAGAAACGCTTAGATGACTTGTTTACGGTGAAAAAACCGTCGTCGAACCTACATGCAACATCCGGTGCTGTGTGAGGTAATGCGCGCATATCCAGCAAATGGACGGACAACCAACGAGCGTAGTTGTGATGGTTCAAGGCAAAAAACCATGGCAGCATCTTAGCAATGGAATCGATAAACAAAGAAAAGTTAGCCTGGCGGATGGACTTCACGAAAACAAGAAGCAATAACTCAAGCTGCATAGTTAGATACCAGAAATGAAACTGGGGTACTTGTAATACCTGTTGAGTACACCAATCATCAAACGGAAGGGCGCAATCATCGTCATCGACGTCTTGCTGATATTTTGCATATGCATTCTGTAACAAGACATGCAGGGCACTTACAGTCACTTGGTGAGCCTTCCTTGTCTGTTTGATATTTGCCACCTTGATGAATGAGTCAGCAGTACCAGAGGAGGCAACATCAGCATCGACTAACACAGCAGTCCAACCACTGTCTTCTAGCCAGCTTCCAAGTGTCTTGAGAAACGCCTGTTCAATATGCAAGCCACCGAACATAACGACAAACTTCTGCTCACCATAGAGGTCTCTCCAATTCCACTGAATCTGCTTTGCCAATGCATAGAGGGGTTGGTCAAAAGCGATCACGGGTACCTGACCTGGATTAATGTATTCTACAGATGCTTTAATAACATCCATTGAATGCTTTATCATAGCGACGGACTTGGCTTCATCCGGGAAGAGGGGTAATAAGGCAGATACTGCAGATGTTGCTGATACTGCTTTCTGTATTAAGCCTACAGCACAATGATAGGCTGCCCAGGAGAATTGATTGTTTACATTTTACCCTCGATTAGACTGTTCACATTTTGAAGCCAGTTTAACTCCTCCGCAAACGCTGTACCGATGTTGTCGCCATCTTCAGTTTGTTGCTGAGGCATGTTTGGAAGAGCGGCTGGTGGAACTTGGGTATAGCTTTCCGGCAAGGCAATGACCTTCTTAGTACCTTCAGCTGATTTCATCAGAGGGGTACGTTCTCTAGCTATTCCAGGTACGTCTGCAGTGACATGTTGAAATAGGGAAATGCCTGTGCCATGGAACAAATCATTTTCTGTTGTCGAACTAGGATTATGATCGATGTTGTCTACTGCTGCGGTTGTAAACAATTCTAGACGTAGATTTGGTGGACAAACAACACCATCCTCTTGGTAACGACGGCACACAGCATTTCCTAAGTCGGTGGAAATCGCAAGAACTCTATCATAAGACACACTCAGTCCCAAGTCATGCATTGTCTCTATGAGATCACAGCTGCACGTCCTGGCATGAATGGAAAGTCCGATGAATAATGCTGGTGGTGTTTCTCGATTTTTATTTCGCCGCTCTTGCTTTGCGTCTTCACCACGTCGTCGTATAAAGCTATTGAACTGGATAACCTGGCTAATCGTGAGACCGGCTTGACTTTTCGACATGGCGCTAGATTGCATGTCTATACTTGGGCCATATAGGATCATGTTCACTAACGAGAGAAGCAATGCTGGAACGGATTTGAGCTGACATTCTTGCTCGAATGACCCGTCAAACTGACATTTCTTAGAAAATATATCTTTCCTAAGGATAGATGCTGCCCTGGCGAGGTGGATTGCCTCTTCATCGCATGATTCATGTACACTATGTACTGTAGCACCAAGGTCATCACCGAATGCTAAGTAAACGTTTTGTCCTTGTTTGTAATCTTGGAGACCTGGTAACTGAGTGAGTATGCGCTCTTTTAACTGCGTAGGGTATTTAGAACGCGGTGTGGATTCATTTAGAAGCTGTGCAATCCGAGTATTGTACATATTACCTAAAGTGGAAAGTTTAAATACTGCTGGATGTTCTTTATCGCTAGTGGCACGTCTCTCTTCAATGTATGTAACCAGCTCTGCAAGCACAATACCATCTGGTCGCTGGTCGACTTCCTCTTCTACATCCTTTTCTTGGGCCACTCTGGCTTTCTTGTAAAGCGATACGATGCAAGGCGCGTGGTGACGGGCCTCCAAAGCAACAAGGTCTCCTGCACTAAGTTTTGCCAAAAGCCTCTCATCCTGAAGTGTGTAAGCACATTGTCTCACTCGAAGATCAAGATTGAGAGTGGATACTTGGTGCAATGCCTTTTTAAGCATCCCTGGCTCATCGCAAAGAAAGCATGTCGGCGCAGTATTTCCCGCCTCAGCAGTCGAACGTGTTGCTGAAGTAGACACACTTGACCTTGTATATTTCCCACCAACTGCCTGCTTATCACTAGAAGCTCGTCGCTTTCTTGCTCGCTCAACCTTAGTAGAATTAAATTTCCCATAACAACTAAGATGCCATCTGGCACGCCGCCGAGAAAACGTTTCTTCTAATCCATCCCCTTCATCTAATCTTGACAGGCCGTCAAAATCATTTGGTAAACAACCAAGGTTGGAGAGTTCAGCAATGTTGTGGGCTAGTGTATTGTACCCAGCTCCTATGTTGCTTTTAGCAATCGATTCTGCAGGACACCTCAGTGGCTCGTTTTTGTCATTCTGGCAAATGGCGCAACGTGTCCAGTCAGTTAATCTACTTACTTCCTCCATGTGAACTACCAAGTTGCCATTATTAGCTGAAAATCAGATTTTATCTCGAATTCAGAATTTTTGAATCAGACATTCGGTAAGACCTTTTGTAAACCTCTTTATAATATATCAACATAATCTCGAACTCTATTCTAACCTCGAAGCATGGTAATTCTACTTCGTCATCGGACTACGTCGCTAAAGAGGATTAACGCAGATGCGGACACAGGTCGATTATTTGTAAGCAAGGTTCGAATGTGTTTAAAAATATTATTTTAGTGGGAACAAAAATTGTAAGTATATTTCACGTTTCATGAACGATTTTCAAGACACAATTGCATTAAAAGCCTTCAAGTTGGCAAATGAAATGTGACGTCGTGATTCCTCCTTAGGTTCCTTTTATAATATACTTTCCTTGTCTAATATAATTTCCTTGGCTATGAGTTACAATCAAACTTTAACAAACACTTACTACACAGATAAGTCTGGTTTAATTTTTAAATTCCAACTGACCTGTGCAGCCATGCTTCGATACTAGCCAATTAAAACTTATATAGTGCAAAAGTGAACCTGGATATTACGGTGCAAATTGTGATGAGGTCACAACAATTCACATAAAGTCACAACAATTTTTAACTGTTTTTTATCAAAAAGTCTAGAAAAGAGAGTTTTAAAAGTTGATTTATAACTTGACTGTTTTGAAGAAAGCATCTATAAATAATACAGACTTGAAAATTTGTTGATGACTCATTATTTAGTGAAATCATTTTAATTATATTGACAGTCAGTAGGTTGCAAAGTTATTAACTATAATAAGAAATTATATATAGAAAAATCAGAATCATTGCATCGTACTCAAATAGTCAACTTCAAAATTGCAAGGTTGCAGTTTTAGAGTTGAGATTCTCGTGTAGAGAAACTTACAGCAACTGTAGAGTCGTTTTCGCCGATCAGTTCTCGATTGGAAATTCTATACGGATGCGGCCCAATGTTATTGATCTATATTTGTTTACATCTTGTCGTAGATCACTTAACGGATAAGTTTCTTACACTCACTCACATAATTTAAAACGTATAAAACAAAATGGAGGGCAAATTTTTCATCTTTTCTCAAAATATGCAATAACTTCCATTTTAACTCATTTCATGGTCGACAAAATGTCTATTAAATCCTATAAGTTTAAAATATTGACAGCTTACCTGATGACACTTTAAAAAGATATAAAAACGAATCTTTTGGATTTTTAGAAGTTTCCAACATCGAATAATATAACTTCCGGTATAGTGATACCCCACTTCCGCTAAAGATAGCCGCCATTTTAAACAAACCTTAAAATCACGAGTTAGCAGCAAGATAACGATGGCCCCACTTTAGATATCTATTAAGCATGTGAAACTATAAACATCATGAAAGTTTGGACCTTTTAACCTAAACGGGAACTATTGACCTAAAATTTTGCACATATCCGCCTCACTAAAAAGAAATATAACTTTAATAAAATATACAGAAAACTGACAGTCTTTTTATAAATTAACATCAGTCTATCATCAGTGCATCATGTATCATGTTAGTTAGTAGTACTGTATGTTATAAATATCTATATATAAAAATTTGTATTTACTCGTTTGAGTGCTGTAGTGCTCTTAAAAATTTCAGAGTTTTTTTATGTGGCACTTGATGATCTTTTATTTGAGGATGGTTCTCTTTAAAAAATAACAATTTACAAAGGATAACAAAAATATTAATAAAACCCATCAGAAAAAATTTCCTAGCTTTATTAAGCATATTGAAAGTTTCAAATGCACTGCAATAAAGGAATACCGAATGGTTTTCCGTGCAGGATTGCGTGATCCATGCACAAGGGATGTTGCGAGACTTTCGGAAAACGTAAAAATACACGAGCCGTAGGCGAGTATATTTTTATGCTTTCCGAAAGTCGAGCAACATCGCAACTGTATAATCATGCTATCCTGCACGGGAAAACCATTTGGTAATTGTTTTATAAAATCACTACAGTGAAATGACGCTTAACTTGATTAAAATTACTGATGAAATGTGCAGTTCTCACAACATTCGTGAATTAACCAATCAGAGAATCGCTACTCCACGCTATTGAAAACAACAACATATGTAAACAGAATTTGATCGCAAATTCGCGAAAGTATACAGCGAAAATACAGGGACTTTTTCGATAAAATATACGAAATTTGAAATGGAAAACCCGCTAAACAGAGAGCCAAAGTAGTTTTGAAGATTCTCGACCTGAATATGTGAAGATTGCGAAGCGTTTGATCAACTTTGAAGCGACAGATGTTGTACTTGCATGCCATGGTCTGATGAATTTCAACGCTTACGCATTGCTACTTGCTGAATAGCAATGTATCGATCAGAAATTTATTCATACAACTAAACCAACGTCTCAATAATTGGAAACTTACTTCAAAGTCGAAAGGTATCGTACAATGAAACTTTACAATGCGAGTATATTTGTAAAATTATATGCAATAATTTCTGTTCAGAATTTCCCATGCAGGATTGTCTGATCCTGCACGGCTGTTGACCAATCAAATTGCGTGTTTCACTGTAGTTATTATATAATTGTTTTTACTTGCCTTCTTTTACATAGTATCTTGGCTATATTTGGCTGAGGGGAAGTGTTTCTTGACCCTCCCCCCCCAGGAACAAGAGTTTAATTTTTGTGTCCCACCCCCTGTTCATTGACTCAAATTCATGACACCCCCCCCCCCCAGATATACACAATTCATCTTTTTCCAGTGGTGTAGCAGGGTCCTATTTTCTGCAGGTGTCAAACAGCGAAGACACAAGGTACTCTAGGTGGGTTGGCAATTTATGAAAAATTTAGTTGGCCCAACCCCCCAGGCCAACCAGCCCACCCCTCCTAAATAATGAGCGATCCCTAAATTTATAGGGCGGTGCTTATTCAGGGGCGTCGCTCAAAGAAGTACATGTGACATGGCAACAACACTGTTTAAATACTGTAATCACTAGTCTGTACATACTTTTTCTTTTAAGATCTTCATAGGTCTGCACGACAACACAATATTTCTTTACCCTTTCACTGTCTGTGAGCTTAAATAGTGGCATATTCCACAATATTAAAAACCTAATGATATAAAAACAAGTTCAGCATATTTTATATTGAAGAAATACACATCACCATGTCACAACTCGTAGCTTTGAAATCGTTGCAAATTAAAAGCGAAAGATTTAAAGTGATGGGCGATTACTGACTACTTGGTATCGATAACAGGCTCAAACCAAGACTGCATGGTATCGAAAAAGTGTTTCGATTACTTTTAAAATTAGACATTCATTATAATCCTGTAATTGTGTCATCCTTTTTATAGTTATTCCTAGTAAAACTTATCAAACTTCCTTTACTTTATATATTTGACATCCAAATTCCTGACCTCGCTGACAGAATAAATGATGAAAAAGGCAGGGAAATAAATTAATTTTTGTTTTTCCTGGATTAAAATAGCTGATCAAATCGTTTTCTATACTGCTAAAAATATGTAACTTTCTGAAAATATATCGTTGCTGTCACAGTATAAAAGCCTACTTCTTTAAAAGTTGGCTCTTTTATATTAAGTGACTTCCATTTTAATATTATTTTGAAAATTGGAGGAAGTAAAATCGTTTGGGTATAAAATCAATACCTCTATACATTTTTATATAGAATACATTTTATCGATATTGTATCGAAACGATACTGGTGGTATCACCCATCACTACAAAAGATTAATAAATAACTTCAAACTATGATCGTTTATACTTGAATAGTTTGAAAAACATATGCAAATATATTTAAAACACAATACCTTCAAAAAATGCAGCGACTTCGAATATTTTAATATTGAAATATGACAGTCCTTGACCACGACCACAAGAGCAGTGCTTCCATTTTCAAAAAACATAATTTTCTTCTAACCGTTCAACATTTCCTTATTTTTGAAAAAATTCCTTGCAATAAAAATTATTGAATTTTACCTAATTTAAAACTGATTTTATAGTAATTTATCTCGAATAACGGGGTATTTCTTGTTCTAGAAGAAACATAGACGTTGCAGGGGCTGAATTTTTGAAAAAAGAACAGATTTTGCATCTCGCAGGACAGGATTTTCAGCGCATTTCCTTGGAAATTACTGCATTCTTAGGATTTTTAGAAATAAGGCAATTTCCTTCACATTTCCTTCAATCTTCCGAAATTTCCTGATAATTTCCTTCAATTAGTTTATAGGTTTCCTTCAAAAAGGAAATTTCCTTCAAAATGGAAGCAAAGTCATTCGTCCCGGGCTTTAAAACATGCTCTTCCTTCCAGTCACAACTTCCGGTTTCAAATATTCACTCCTGATCGCTGAATTCAAATATCCCAACCCTTGGGAGGAAAATAAGGATCAAATTCCCGAGGGTGGGAAGACAAAGATCGATCAAATCCCACGTATATGCCCAACCCCCCCCCCTCTGGGGCTTAACATTGATAGGTGCATTATGAGGAAGCCAAGACTACATACCTTAGTTCACTTGATGGAGGATATGTCCAATTTTGGTCCTGCTGTTGGCTTTGCCACTGAAAGGTTTAATACATAAACACTAAAAAATACACACAAACATAATTTGGTTAATTTCACTTGCATGTTTTGTGATGTGCTTAAACTGACAGACTTTCCATCCATCTTGCAAAGTTGTCCATTCTTATTTATACAGTAACGTTTTCAACCAATTAAACCACAATGCTCTGCCGACTGCCTGATACGTGCCTCCTGTCAATTAAATTGTACTCCAACTAAAAACAGAATATTTTATATGCTGAAGAGATAGTTAATGGGGTAAAATGTTGTTAAAACAACATTGCCAGTTAAGTCAGGACCATTAGCAACATTTTTTTGTTCTACTCCTAAACCAATGTGACACATATAATTTTCTCTTTTCATTACAGATTTGAGTCATTCAATTCAGTCTAAGGCAAATGAACCTTTCAACCAATAGACAGGCATGTAGCAGGGACATTGGCAAACTGTACGCAAAACATCAAATCCTGTAGCCTGCGAACAGGCTCTCAAGCTGAATTGAGAGCCTGCATCGATGACTAATGAATTGGAATATCTGCCCCGTAACGTTCGTTTTTCCAAATATGGAATGTCTATCCTTATATGGTGTTGTTTACAACTTTCGTGCAAACTAAATTTAGACCATGTAAACTACATTTAGACCGTACAGTTTACACTGGTTTTCGAAATATAAGATATTGAAGCAAAAGTTTAAATGTTTTAAATACTGTTTTCTCAAAACAGAACATTTCATGCTTTGAGATAAGATGGCCAAGACCAATTTGATCAGTTAATGTGTTTTTTATGCATAGTGCTTTTAGCAGTTGACATATATAGAGCTCGGCGGAATAATATAAATTATAGCATCTGACCAATGAGAATTTCGCGTCACGATTTGAGACGCAGATATTCAAATTCATTAGTCATCGATGCAGGCTCTCAATTCAGCTTGAGAGCCTGTTCGCAGGCTACAAATCCTGAAGTATGTAATCAACCCCAGTGGGCAAATCGATGTCGAATTTGACGTCGATTCGACGTTGATTGAAGGTCGAAAACGCAAATCGAATTGACGTTGTATTACAGATGTCGATTGAAGGTCGAAAATGCAAATCGAATCGACGTTGTATTACCGACGACGTCGACAGAATTACCTCAATTCGACGTCAATCTGAGGTACAGATCATAAATTTCATCGTCTATTTTAATATAGATTAATGGAACCAAACCGAATCAATGTTGCGTATTTTCAGAATTCTCAAAAATCTTACAGCTAGAAAGTAAGGTTAAAATGTCGTACTCGAGGCACAGCGAAAAACGGTAAAATAGGAAAATATTTACCCGAGCACAGTTAATTCTTTATTTGGAGCTAAAAATGATATACTTTACAAAACAGTGCACAAATGTATAGAGGGTGTATAATAATTAGGTGATTTCGACTTTCGTGGTGAATTTGGCACTTAAAACTATGATAATATAACATATTTAAACAAAACCTTCAAATATGAAAAGTTGTAAGAGCAGACAAGACTGGAAAACTCATTAAATTGACGTCACTCCGATACAAATACGGTATCGTGTAACTGGAGCCTAAATGTTGATTACACTAAATGTGTAATTACCCTGCACAACATCGCACATCAATTAAAATGTATCTAAAATACAATATGTATATATACATAGCTAGCAGTTCAACATGTTCATTCTTCCCAGTTCATGCAGAGTTTTCTTTGCGCCCTCCGCCACCTTTTCTGTCTGGTGCATATTTCGGCAGTCTGGAACAAATCTGAACCACCTCACTCTCTGTTCCTTTATGATTCTTCAAAGCCATTTCTAAACAAATTCATAATGAAAGAATTAGCATGACAATTACCCGGACAATATAATACACTGTATATTATTACGTGCCAGTGATAAGTTGAAAGATAGTTGTCTTTCCAAACGCAACTTTACCACCATTGCCATTCATATTCATTCCTGACATGACTTCGTTGTTCATAAGTCTAAAATTAACAGAAACACATAATCGTATATAAACACACAAACAGTAAACAAATAGTGTACAAACGCATTAATACAAGAATGGCCATTATATAATAACTACAGTGACACATACAATTTGATTGGTCAATAGCCGTGCAGGATCAGCCTATCCGGAATTAAAATGCCTTCACGGGATTTTCAAAATGTCATTGTTTCACTGTAGTTATTTTATAAAACAATTACCGAATGGTTTTCCAAGCAGGATAGCGTGATCCATGCATTTGGGATGTTGCTCGACTTTCGGAAAGCATAAAAATACAGTCCACTGCAGCTTGAGTATTTTTACGCTTTCCGAAAGTCGAGCAACATCCCTCATGCATCGATCACACAATCCTGCAAAAACCATTCGGTATTCCTTTAAGGTTGAAGGACAATTACCCTATTCCAATAATACACTTCCAACAATTACACTATTCCTATAATACATATTAGTTCCGAGAAACAAAAATTGAAGAACTAAGAGTATTGCTTACTCAGGGCGCTGAATTGAAATCAAAAGTGCTGGAACTGAGCACTTCGTGAAAGTACTGTACATGCAGAATATAAAGAAGCGCTTTGATTGATGAATGATCATTTAATAAAGCACTGCTCAGTGAGAATTTGGTTAGAGTGTTTATACTGTTTAGGCGACATGCATTGTCTCATTGTTAAAAATTTAACCTTACCTGAACATCACATTGTGCACACAGTTCTTTAGACTTGTGCCACCTATTTTTGAAATCCTTGAAAGCTATATAGCACAAAAGAGAAATTTATATTGAAGCATCTGCGTCACGACTTCAAATTTTCTTAAAAAGTATCAACCTTCAAATTTTCTTAAAATCTTCATGACTTTTCTTGACTTCAAAAAAATTCTTTTCAATGAAATCTGGACAGTTGTTTCAATGTGGAAACACTATTCAAACGTTATGACGAATGCTATACTTGTGTTACAGCACTATTTAATGAACAAAAATGTGGGGAGACTACTAAAACATTAACTGCTATCCCTATTTTTAAAAAGATGTGGTATCCCATCAGGATACAAGTAAAATAAACTTAGTATCCAAAACCAAATATCAGTATCCCATGGATATCGGGATACCGCAAATTTCAGACCCTGCCACCTTATCACAACCCACACACCCAATCACCTATATATACATGAACTTACGGTTACAGCTCAACCGCTGGCCTCTGTAGCTCAGTTGGTTAGAGCACTGCATCGGAATCACAGGGCCGTAGGTTCAATTCCTATGAGAGGACCTTGTGCTGCATTTTTCGCAGTCACTCCTGGTCAGGTCTTAAAATGTATATCTACTCACTTCGATTACAGTACAAACCCTAAAAACAGCATTCTAATATTAATTCCACCAAGTGAAGTGCAGTAACCAGATTATAATTTGGTTAATTTAAAATGCAATGCAATACAGATGTGACAGGGCATAATTGCACTGTTCATGTGATGAAACATGTTATTTAGCTGCAGCTATACAGAATAACTACACTTTCACAATATATTAGAATCAATAATATATTATTGAGTCAAGTTAGTATTGGTTGAGTAGATTGGTCAAGTTGGTCAGTTGACCAATTTGATAAGCTTTCAAGGACTTCAAAGCCTAAATTGGCAAAGTATGTTTTACATAGCATGGCCACACATGAGTCGATCATGAATCACAAAAAATTAATTAGCCCAATCCCGGATGAAACAGTTAACAAATACCTTATTATTGTGGATCAATTTAGTCAGGTTTTTTTAAAATATTTCCCCACTTTAGAAATAGTTTAAATAATGTGTGTCACCGTCATGCTTTGCACGCTCAAATCTAGTTCACTGTTTTCACAGCCATTTTAAAGATGCGGTACAGTCCGTATGTAAACAAAGGCTTTGTTTACATTTCCATTTCCAAAATATAGAATTTTATTCGACAACTAATATATTTTCATGATTCTAGAATATAATAAATTATGAAGACACAACAATCAAGCTTTGCAAGAACATAAAATGAAATAAAAACCTAAATAAACTGTTTGTATAATAGGGGCTCCTTTGTGCACAGCATCTTTATGGCCATAGAAAATGGCCATGGAAGTTTCTATTTTCAATCCATAATATATTTCAATCATCCTAGGAGTATACTTGCTCATTTTAACTTATTTGTACTGAAAATGAATCAAAGAAATATTTTCCATCGTCATTTTGTTCCTATTGAATGATATCCCAAGGTGAGGGTCAGATTTTCAGTCGCCATCATGGAAAGTTCGTTTTTTCTGCCGGGCATTAGTAAACTTATTAAATATTTTCCGCCTAAGGCTATGCTTAAAGCTTTATACTTTCAGGCCTAATACAGTACGTAACCAGTCCAATACAGAGCAGGATTACAAGTGTGTGTTACTATTAATATGTATAAAATCAGGTCTAAATTAAACAGGGAAAATCTAAATTCTAAAATAGTAAACAGTATTACTGTAAACCCTTCTTCGGTTCACCCTAGAAATATCTTTCATCAGTTTACCTCACAAATTCTAACCATAAAAATATAGATATTGTTTCATTACTAACCTTATTGACATACTAATATTCTCACGAATAAAAGATAAACCAACACTGTCACTAACAGATAATTCGCTTCTGGTTTCTTCGCTGTCTTTCACTTTGTCTGTGTTGCCTGTTGCCATGTCATGTGCGGGTAAATGTGCGGGCAAATGTGCGGGCAAGCTATAATTTGCAGGCTCATGCGCGCTGATAATGACCAAAAATGGCAGGCTCGTTTCTTCTTGAGTTGCCGTTTTTGCCGCCACGAAGAGCAAAAATATTACAACTGAAAATGGATGTGATAAAAGCATTACATGTTCACTGGCAGCTTTGGGCTGTGTTCGCTATAACTTCACTTGATCATTACATGCGACGACTGCCAAATAAAAACACAGCAATGTCGTTCATCTGTTCGGAAACAGCGTTTGGCATTATACCATGCCCTAATAGCAATAGCAATTTTTTCGTAATATAATTGCCCTGTTCCCATTAGACGGCTGGCCAAGTCATCATTTTGGACAACTGGATGGCAACTTTATGTTAGAAGCTGGTAACAGGCATTTTCTTATAGTTCAAGCCTTGGTGAACAAGACTATATGTGTTACCACTTCTGATTTTTGCTCTATAGCCAAAAAATTGAGAATTTTAAAATTTTGCCTATTAAATTACTATGATCGGAAAAAATGTAAAATCTAAAGTTCTCTTATACGAAAAATAAACTATACCACTAGAAAGAGCGTAAAAAGCTATATATAAGACAATTAAGTGAGTTCAATAATTTTCCAATCCTATTTCGAGTTTTTAACGCTAAAAAATGCAGAAATGACCAAATTAATGCTAATTAGTACCCATTTTGCCAACTTTAACTATCTTTAATTCAAAATCGGCTTGAAAATCGCTCTAGTCGCTTAATTGTCTTATATATAGTTTTTTGCAATCTTTCTAGTGGTATAGTTCATTTTTTGTATAAGAGAACATGAAATTTTACATTTTTTGCCATCATAGTAATTTAATAGGCAAAATTTTAAAATTCTCAAATTTTTGGCTATAAAGCAAAAATCAGAAGTGGTAACACACAGTCTTATTCACCAAGGCTTGAACTATAAGAAAATGCCTGTTACCAGCTTCTAACATAAACTTGCCATCAAACTCTCTTTAGAGGCACTTTTTGTCACCTTGGCTGGCCGACTATATGGCCACCAAGTTTAAACTTGGCCATGGGAATGTGACCAATTTCAATGTTGAAACGTTTAATTATCGACGTCAACAATTCGACGTCGAAAACCACGTCGAAAATATGTCGATCGACGTCGCAACGGGATTTCGACCAGAATTCGACATCGGGTGCCCACTGGGACGGTGGTAGTTGGGGAGACAATCACAGGTACTGTAGAGTTAAGCATGTTAAAGCTTCTACACTTTCATTGCTTACAATATATATCATGAGGCCACATTTTACCTTTTAGGAAATGTGCATCATGTCAATTACAATGCCTTGCTAAAAATGACAAGTTACTCAAGTTCATGTACCAAGACAACATCCGGGAACAATCTGAAAAGGAGATTTATCAGCCATGTTCTCTCAGACTAGTAAGTACGACATTCAACAAAGTGACAAAGATCTATCATAATCATAGTAACCTACATCATTCACTATAAAGGATATAAGTGTGTGTTGCAAAATTTGTAGAATGATCATTCCATGTGTGTCTAAATAAGCATATAAAATCTTTTTATTAACAGGGGCAGTATAAAAAAGGCCACCTACAAAAGTTTGATGTTGGTTCTTGTTTGAATACCTCAGCCATTGAGAATGACATGAATAGAGTTGCTCGATCCAGCAAGTATAACTACTTCAAGAGTTGCATACAAAGATGGAGAGGGGAAGGCAAAAATAGGCATCTAGGCTGAAATAATATTAATATGTAAACTTGTCACCAACCTGTAATATTTGTTCTCAGGTACATTAATGCCTGGGTCTCAGTTTGTGTATTTAACGAAAATAAACAAAAAATCATAAAAAAATAAGTATGGCCTTGATTATTACCATTCAAGTTTTATATGATTTATCAAAGGAGATTCTAAAAGTTGACCTACTTTTCGTTGTCATGGCAATGATCACGTGATGTATATTTCGAAAAAGAACACAAAAAATGATACTTTTTATTCAGAGGCTCTGCAGCAGTATATTTCGTGACTGAGAGGACGCAGAATTGCAATAATCATTCACACATAATATCACTGTTTATTGAATAAATTCGGAAAGTTTACATTTAGGCTTCGTTTCATTATTTTATGCGGCTATATTACGATGATCGGCATCAAACGAATGTTAATCGCGTCATTAAATGTTATCTACAAATAAATGTACGGTTTCCAAATTAACGCAGGAAACTTTGTTCCCTTGTTAATGTTTTTAGCTAACAAAAATAGCAAAATTTCGTCAAATTACCCTGCTGCAAGTCAAATGCGTTTTTCGTGTGATGAATTTCACGCGCCATAATGAAGCAGTCTGCCGCTTATGGTAAGGGATATTATATTTCCAATAACAACATTCATTGCGCATTCAAGCCGATATCTTGAAGCATATTTAATGCTTGAAGGGAAGTATGCCACGGTGGAAAAGACCGAGTGAACTATATGTGCTATTAATTAGTAATTCACAAGCAATTTTTTATTGAAAATAAGAAACAGTCAACAATTAATACTGAATAATCGCAAGATAGCGCACTATAAGATGCTTTTATTATCAGCATTTCAAAGGTCAGCTGTCGCAAATGATACAATACTTATTGCTATACAAAGAGCCAATTATTACATCAAAACTGAATAGTATACCGACTTCTTTACATTGTATATTCCAAAATAATCCTGTCACTCATATATACTATATTTTGATTCGAAGCAAACGCCCGAATTCACTAAAATACTCACACAAGGGGCGAATATTCCAACAGACGCATTACTGACAGATCGCGCGTGCAACGCGCGCGCAAGATATCATCCAAGCGTGGGCAGACCCAGGCATTAACATGCCTGAGTTGTTCTCTTTTTCTCTCAATTTACACTTTTTCTGTTCTTCCGCATTAAGGATTGTTTTGGTGAGTTTGACGGTGCAGTAAACCAAGCACTGAAACAAGCCATGTCAACTGGATTCAAGTAAAGCAATATGCCTGTCTTGAGGATGAAAATGGTCAAGTGCAGAGTGGACGGTTTGACTCACCATTGCTAAAGAAAACAGACAAAGTAGTCATCATCAAGTCTTCGGAAGTATGCCACAAAGTGAATATTGTCCATAACTGCATTGATGGGCATTGTAAGTTTCAAGATGCCCATCACACCTTTGTTGAGGAACGTGAAGGAGTTGTACAAGATGCACTCATTTACAAGCAGGACTTTGCCAACAATACATACCTGCTCAACAGGTTTTACCTTGGTAATGATTTTGAAGCTGTATTACAAACCTTTTGATAAACAAGTCGTAAATATACATTTGGTTGAAAGACATGCTGTACACAATGCCAGGGACCATATAAAATTGTGTATTATAAATCATGTGCTTTGTCTTGATTAGATCATATTTCAACAAACAATACACAATAATATTATTTGAACATTTAAGATATTATATGTTGGAGGTATTATAAAAGACGAAAAATTGATTTCACGAGGCTGTAAAAGATAAAACAAATGTTTCTCAACATTTCGAGCTAAAGGGCTTCATCGAGAAACTTTGTTTTATCTTCTACTGCCTCGTGAAAATAACTGTTCGTATTTTACAAAACCCAAGGCCTATGCTAACCCGTATATTGTTAGAGATATTAACCTTTTTCAGTTTTTCTTCCATATACATGTCGATGTGATTTTCATTCGATTTGTACTGTAGTGTGAGTCGTTCTTGTAAATTATCTTCCAACACGAGGCATGAGTTTTACTATACATACTAGTAAATATTTACCGACATTATTCGACAAATCTGTAAATTTGAGTATATGTTGCACTTTAGACGAGATATTGATTTCTTGTCTGCTTTCACCGGCAAATAATAAGATTTTGCCAAATAAAATATAAATTTCTAACCGTGCATTATGCATTGTATTTTTCCACTGATTTTGTGATATTCACGATTGCACGAAGACACGCGAGATAACGCATGTTTCGTGTTGCCATGCCAACTGCAGACTTGCTAAGACTTGTTGGCGACAACTTGCATCAAGTCTGTTCACGACAACTTGCAACAGACTTGTTGTCAACAAGCTGTTGCAAGCCATGCGAATGCATCCTGATATCGGCTTGTTGATAACAAGTCTGTTCCAAGTTGTCAACAGACTTGTTGAACTTGCACGTTTCTGGCTGTGTAGTTTATCCACTACCTCCATTGCATGGTTAATTCTACAAGTGTTTTGTTTCACCAGACCTTAAAAACTGTGATAATTTAGTGTATGTACAGTATAGTCTGTGGTAGACATGTTGTAGCAACAATCAAACATGTTATGATCATCATGTTAATACATTATTTGAGGTGATTTAGTCCAACAAATGTTCACTGTCAGTGACTAATTTTATATTATTGTATTATGATTTTCAAACATCACAGCATAGTCTGTGCTACTGTACAACAAAATTGTATGTGTACTAGAAATGTGGGAGAGCAACATTGAATGGGGGGAGCGGGGGGAGGTGCAAAATGATTTTAAAACCCAAGTATATTAAAAAGTTGCGAATTGATTTTGTCGTTCTGTGAACTTTTGGCCAAGATTGTCCGAAAATTATGTTTTTAATCCTTGACATATATATGTATTAAGAAATATTCAAAAATGTACTTTTGTTCTTGTACTACTGGATAACACTTCAAAAGTCATTCTAGTATTCCTAAATATTGAATGATAGGTATTAATAAATATTGTATACTGTAATTTGATACTGGATTTCTGGGTAGGCCAGGCCTTAATCTTCTCTTCAAATAGCATATATGTCTATTTTGAACCGGACAGTAATGGTTATAAAGGCAGACTGATACAGCGTAATTATAGATATATTTTAGTATACATATTTTCAGTTAAAGCTACACACGCCAATTGACAAATAGAATTTTTAATTAATCTTGCTGTGTAAGATCCAACATATCATAATTATAGATATGAGGAATATATCGCATGCGCAACAACGAATCGTGTTTATAGCCACGTACAGCAGAGCGGACACTCAGAAATTTCTTACAAAAAAGAGCTTTGCTGATGCCATTGTAGAGGCATAGACGGTGTCAGGCTTTACAATTGAACATTGGGTCGTCCTTATGATGTGATGTTGACCAAATAATTAAGTCTGGTGCCGTATTGGACAAAATATTAATCTATATATACATATAAATTAACTCTAGTAGCTTAATAACTGACAGTACTCGTGAACAGTACTCACAGTAATTGCTTAAGTTTTCGTCGGATTGTAAATAAATACATAAAATATACACAACATTTTGTTCATTGTTACTGTCCTTACAATCTCATGTCATTGTTACTGTCCTTACAATCTCATGTTATGGCGAGTACTGTGATTGTCCTTTCCAAAGGCCCAATTTTCCTACAAAATACCAACAAGCAGAATTGCGACACTTATGCCAACATTTAAAAACATTTTATTTCAGACAGTGAAATCATATATGTTCGCTTAGCTCTTGTTTCATTGAGTACTGTCACTGAGTGTCACAATACAGAAAGCCTGGCGGCCCGCATGCCTAACAATTACATATTGATTTGCAGCATATTATTATATCGCAATAAGCTCTTGCAATTACTCTTTGTTATGTAAAATCAAGTAGAAAATTTCTCTTGTTTACATTACTTGCGCAAATGTACACTGCATCTCTATAAAGGTTTTACACTCACATTGCATGGGCAGCCATACATTAAATCATTGCATTACTTGCCATGAATGATTTATATATATCCACAGCAGTATTTCCACCATTTTCATTAAACTAAACATTAAATACATGTAGTTATAGTTTTATATACAAATACTTTGTATATAGTGCCGAGGGAGTTAAAGGGAAAGAGAACAAAGGTAATTTATATGACAGCTCTTCATGGTCAATTTGTGTCACTATGTTACTACTGTTGCCATCACTGCACTTTTATAAAGTAAGAGTATTATATACACATGTTAGAGTAAAATAAGTGGGGATTAAACATTTCACATATATATCTCAATGATAGTTGATCATGGTATTTATTTGAAAGAATAAAGTTTGCTTATCAATACCAATTTCATTTTGTTTCAACTCATCAAAAATTATATCTATGTTACCCATTGACTGTGCTTATATCAAATGTTTGGACAATTTGTAGCTACGCTAACATGGGATGCTCATTAAAAAGCAATTACTTTTGTGACAAAAATGATGACCTCAGCTTAATGGCTTTCTTGCTCAGGCTTGCCTTGCATATCATTATGACGCCATGTGTGCACACCCTCACATCTCCTTATGCACCCTCATATATTAATTTCTCTGCCCCACTCCACCTCATTCTATGTTAATGATGATGCGCCACCTCACTCCACCACACTTACCTCCACAAAAATGTAATGTGTGTGCACCCTCCTCCCCCGCACTCCACCACACCCCTCCACATCCAATGAGGTATGGTATGTTAATTAATGTGGAGGTATATCAATTAATTTGTGATTCATTGTGTATAATGCTTAGTGAAACCTACCAATTGTTGGAATTTGAATTAGAAAACAGAACTGAATTAAATTTTATGTAGCAAACTGATTTTAAAGCTTTCAGGTTTAAATTAATCATGTCATTGCTTGGTATTGGGTCAGGTCATCATTCACAATGCCAAGGTCAGACGTACATTTTGTTGCTCCGCTAAAATTTGAAAATGTAGTTTGCTTGGTGGTAATTGATCTTTATTTGGAATAATTATATCTCTTTCTCTGTCAGTGTATGGCAAACTGTTAATTGTATTTTTCATTTACCGCAGAAAAGGGACACAAAAAGGACACAAAGGGACAACATGGCGGCTGGTCATGTTTCGGCGAGCTCCTTAGATAATCTTAATTTTCTTGTAAAGTGTGTGGATATGAATACGATAAAATCACTTAAGGATAAAGCTCACTTGATATATGAAGGAAATAAAGTGGACCCAGGACCTTGATTCACTCAAGTATTTTATCGAAAATATTGTTGGCCTTAACGGTAGGTGGAGATCACCTGGCGGTAAATCTATGCAGTTTAACAGTACAAACGCCGATTTAAGTATAACTTGGTACCCCGGGAAACAAAATTCACTGTTATTTCAAGGAAAGGACGGCATAGTATTTAAGGATTTTGTAGTAAAAATGTTAGAAGAACCAAACATTGACAGTCCTAATTCGAATGCAAAGTTTTTGACTCAAACAGCTGATCCAGTTACCGAACCTTGCGAAAAGCTGTGTGAAATTGTTGCAGATACTAAGGCTGCAATTGAGCCAGAGCTATATGTATCTAGTCATCATACCGATTGTTCATGACATCATTACGGCTAGCATTAAACAGTGTAAGTATCCAAGTCATTACAAACATAGCCTGTCACACCTGTGCCTAAAGCATACCCACCAACTGACGTTAGTAACGATTTTAAACAAATCTCTGTTTTGCCACATATTGGGAAAATCCTAGAGAGAGTACAATTACAACTCAATCAAAATGACATCATACTACATCCCAGTCAACATGTTTTAATTAAAACATTTTTTTATACTACATGCCAGTCAACATGGTTTTACTAGTGGCCGCTCTACTACATCGGCTCTGATATCCATTACACAGCCATGGTTTAATGCTACTAACAATACCTGCCATGACAAAGCAGGCATCCATGCCCTCTTTATCGACTTTAAAAAAGCCTTTGATCGAGTTGATCATGGGATCCTGTTGAATAAACTTGCATTGATGAATGTTAATAAAAGCTTCTGGTTGTGGGTCAAAAGCTTCTTATCTGGTAGAACTCAGCAGGTCAAGATAAATCAAACACTTTCATCGATCGAGGGTTGCCCAGCTGGAGTACCACAAGGATCTGCTCTTTCGCCGACTTTATTTAATATCCACATTGACGACTTAGATACGAGTGTCCTGAAGATCTCGAGGTGAGCACATATAAATATGCCGATGACTGCACTCAGAGCGAATGCATCATGAAGGTAGAGTGTAGCAACATGCAGAAAGTCTTAGACTCTGTTCAGAACTGGTCAAACGCTAATAGAATGAAGTTGAACGCAAAGAAAACGAAAGATATGTGGATTTGCTTTGGGAAATCTATCCCACAGCCTCCCAATTTATATATTGGGGATGTTATCATCGAAAGAGTTAATTCATTCAAGTTACTTGGTGTTAGCGTCAAAGTAACATGAAATGGAATTCTCACATCAAAGAAATTGCTCGTAAGGGAAACAGGAGACTGTGTCATCTAAGGCAGTACAGGAAGGCTCACCTTCCTACTGAAGTAGGATTGGCAACTTACTGCACCAAAATTTGTACACTGCTTGAATATGCCGCACCAGTTTGGGGTGGCCTACCTCACTATTTAGTGAATGACCTTGAGCGTATTCAAAGGAGAAGCTTAAGTATTATTGGTTTACCGGTCGATACACTTCCCCCCCCCCCCTTAGTGAGAGAAGAGATAAGCTAACTCTTCGAGAAATGGAGGCAATTACTCAGGACGTAAACCATCCCTGTGACCACCTTGTCCCTATCGCACAGAAGCATGACTATTCCATTAGAACTAAAGAAAGAGGTTCTAATGTAGGTCACATTATTTCCAGAACTAAAAGACATAAATCATCGTTTATGCCTCGTGCAGTTAAACTTTTTAATAATAAACTTTAAATTACTACTGTAATAGACGGTTCTGTAATTTTAGACTGAATGTAGGTTGCATTATTCTTTGAACTGAAGGACATAATCAACGTCTGTCCCTTTGGCTACTGAACCTTTTTAAAAATACAAATGGTTTTATAATGTTTATGAATTTGTAAGTCCACTGTATTTTTTTTATTTAAGGTGGATTATTATGTGTTCGTAGTTGTCTTATATTCAAAATATTACTTAGTCTAAACATGGCGGTTACACGCTCCCGTGGTGATTGAGGAAAGGAGCTTGAAAATTACTTTCAATCGGAGGAATTTGAATCTATAAGAAACAAGACTTTAAACGTACAGTTCGAGAAATTTATTGCTTCATCTGAGTTTAAAAAACATGCTAGTGACAATGACAAAGGCTGTTGTATCGAACGTGGTACAAGGTACGGTACAAAATATAATTGATAAAGAAATCTTAGTCATAGTTGAACCTTTAAAGAAGCAAATTGATTGTTTATCTGATGAGTTGGCAAATACAAAGATCCATGCTTATGAGAACAAGCAATATTCACAGAGATGTAATGTCTGAATACATGGCATCCCTGAGGAGGAAAGCGAAAAAAATCCGGACTCGTGTTTAAAAAAAACCGGACTTGACTCTTGAAAACCCAGACTCGAAATAGAAAAAAACGGATTCAAAACAAGGACTCTGTGTACGAGAATGCAAAGGCTTTTTTGGAAAGGTTTAATAATTAGTAACATGATAAACGATATGGTCTCTTTATATCTTTATCTCGATATTTTTTAATCTTCTACTGTTAACAAAATAATCACTTAGAGATATACTGGAACCAAATCATTTAGGCACTTATTTGAAAAACTAAAATGTATTTATGCATACTTCTACAAGTATATAGCTATAGTACGAGGGTAGCATGTTGATTCTCAAAATAACTTGATTTATTGTCAAACTTCATTGTCAGTATTGAGCCGCGGTTGTATGCAAGGTATTTGGGGCAATTGACGAACGTATTGCCTAACGAGAGGGTCTCAATATCAAATATATGCCAATCCACCCAATGCGTATTTCACTGTCGGCATTTTTAGGCTGCGGGTGCTGTGACACCTTTTTTGCTTCCATTTAAGGTTGCTTTCATTGTGATGTGTTTTCTACTATTTTTGATTAGAAATAATTGCGGGTGTTCAATTCGTGTTTATGGACTTTATCTTAACGAAATTGAGAAAATAAACGTGTTTCCAGTAGCGTCTTGCCCAAATATTTGAGAGCATGAATATAATATCAAATTTATGTCCATCCGCACAACGCTCGAATTACTTCAGTTGGTATTTAAGCGTAGTTGCTGCGACACCTTCATTGCCTTGTGATGTGCTTTTCCGGCGCTCTTGTTGATTGGTTGAAGTTACTTTGCTAAAACGGAAATAATTTTTATTGAGGTTGTTTTTCGGCAATATATATATTCGGGACTTTGAAAAGCTATCATTGGATTCACTATCATTGAAATGAATTGATGCCAAGCCACAAAACACGATTGAGTTTTTTTTAATGTCATTTTGACAAATTTTTCGAAAGTGTGCTGTCCACTGTAGTAGCGCATCAGTACTTGTATGTGAAGTTGAATGTGTTGGGGATATATTTTACCCTTGCCACCATCACGTTGTCTGCTATGGTTGCAGCAATCGTGTAACGAGATGGTTTCCAGACAACTCATTCCCGACTGCTGAGGCAGATTTTAGTTATTAATTTAGGTCTATGGAAGGTCTAGGGTAGATTTAGCTACACGCAGAAGTATGCATAAACGCATTTTGGTGTTTACGTGCCTAAATGATTTGTTCATATAGTATGATTACTGATTAATATATCCTCACATGACACATAACACTGAGTCACTAGAAGAAAAAATTATCTACATCTTTCGAAACCAATGCTTATTGCTTTTGAAATAAAGTATTCTATTTATATATACATCAATATAGAAAGCAGGAAGAGAGAGGGACACCCGCGCAAGTGCACAAATCGGCGAAATTATTACCGATGCAACTCAGATTCTTTATCAGCACTACACCAGATATTTTAACAGCACTCTAGAAATGTATTTATACTGATTATTGTTGTAAAGAGATCATCGTTTATCATGTTAACTATTATTAATGAAGTTAAATATGTTGGAAAGAGACAAATAGTTAAAATCGAACAACTGGCAACTAAGCAGGACAACAATAACTTGGAACACATTTTTGTGGCATATATTTTGGGCAGAGAAGTGCTCGAAAACAGTTTCGGCCGAACTGTCTAGAGGCTCTCGCTAACCTAAGTTTTATCTAGAGAAACAGACGAATCTCTAGACTGCAGAGGGCATGCTTGACTCTGTGCATGTCGTTCAGCGAGTTGAGACCTAGTTGGACTGGTGAACAACTATTGGTATAGGGCACATTACCCAGGGTACTCAAAGCTGGCTGAGGATACGCAAAAACTGTAGGTTGTTCTAGAGGTACAGGCGGACCTCTAGATAACAGGGGAACAGCGAACCCCTGTTCAGATCCGTCAGGCCGTCGACATTGAGACCTAGTTGGACTGGTGAACAACTATTGGTATAGGGCACATTACCCCGGGCCGCAACTGATAACCTGACTGATCACATTGAGTCTCTAGGACTGCTCATTCAGGTCTTCAGTGCGACCTGAATGAGCAGTGATTGCGCTTCACATGGTGAAGTGTTGTCCATCGGGCAGCACTTCCCTGCCATTAATGACAATCTATACAATGTATAGGTTGTCGTTTCCGCCACAGGAAGCAGCGCAGAGTCGACCAGGTCGGCAATAAAGTGAAAAATGGGTGGTTAAAGAATAAAAATTTGTTTTTTGCTTTGCGTTTAGCATGTCAATATTAGGCAGATTCGTTAAATGTTTGAACTTTGTTGTTGTTTTTATATGAAACAACTAACTGCGGACCCATTTCAGTTCATTGCTGACACGGCCAAGTCCAGCTATGTCAATTTAACGAAGTCAAAAGGCCTGAGGTTCACTAGAGAATGCTGTTCACTTGATTCTGACACTTATGCTAAGGCTGGGTAATCAGGGAGGCCAGGAAAAAACCTGCCAGTACAGGAAAACCTGGGTAGGGCCAAGACCACCAGCAGCTCCCCACATAGCTCTATCTTTACAAGTGTAAGAAGAATCAGCATCATGGTAAACAGCACCATACCTAAGACTGCAAAATATAATGTCGGAGCGAGGGTTATAATAGTATCATAGTGTTTTTACCCTTTTACTCTGCAGGTTTATTATTTGTTATATGATATGGATGAAAATCAAATTATTGCTTTGCCTCTGCAAATTCCATTGCCAGGCACAGAAAGCGAGTATACATGGATGATGGATCTAGCTGGAGTGTACTGTATAGTAAATATATGATAACTTGAAACAGTATAGTGTTTTTCTCAGATTGTGTTTGCCATGCATTTTGGTTGTTTATGGATCCAACTGATGCACAATCTGGTATTATAGGTGGGTTTCACTAAATGTTATACAACATGGGGAACACAACTTTACATTCATGTATTGAAGCATTGTACCCACATTACATTTGGGGCTTGTCATAGTCGTATGAGCGACTACATGTATGTACGTAACAGTAAATCGCGTGCATTTGCAGCCATAGTGAAAATAACCGAACACAACTGCGTTTCTTTTTAGAGGTGTTTAAGTGCAGAACTATCTCCTATTGACAGATATTTTAAAGCAAATTGTATTATTGCCAGCTAGTCTACAATTACAAATAGTACACCGTTATTGTGACTTTGTCTTTGGCACTTTTAAATATGTATGTGATGACATTGTAAGTCGTTAGTATTATTACCTATGTGCAATCCAATGACAGTATAATTATAGCCAGTAAAGCAATTATTAAATGTAAACGATTTTGCCAGATAGTTGAAATATTTCCACTTCATTGTACATTGCCCTTAGCATTGCCCTATTGATATAAAGAATATTGCGGATTTACGAGATGTATGAATTCCCTTCTGGCTTGCGAGTTGTGACATGATGACTGATTGAGGTCTGCAACACATCAACTAATAAACTGTATACATGCATGAAGTCATTCAGTCACACTTCTTTCTATATCTGAGAAGAACGTGGGAACCCATCTTCTCTTCGAATCTTGCTACGAGAAATAGTTGCGTATGTGAGTATATTAGTATAACTATTCGCTATACGATCGATCGAGCTATAAGTTTCAAGTTTGAAAGACCCGCATTAAACATGCGTGTATCGACATTCAATTTATTCAGGATTTAGTCCCGTTCAGTCACACTCAATAACAACACCAAGTATTTTGCCAGTAAGATTCAGCCAGTAAGATTCAGCGATTTTGCTTATGCTTACGTCTCAATAATGATATTAATGAGGCCATAAGTCAGCCTTCGTCCCCGCCAGATGCAGGTCAATTAAAATGACGTTCAGGTATATACGACATGTGTATAATATGTGTATGGTAAAACTATTGCGCAAATTGGTTATATGACACTCCATAAGTGCGGGATTTTCCCAGGCAAGATTAATGAAAAATAACTGATTAATCTTATGATACATAGCTCGTGATGTGTTGCAGATGCAGTTTTTCGAGTTATTCGACTCACAAGTCACAATAGCACCATAGTTCTTAGTACATACTGCCAGATAAAATAAAGCTGTGTAACAAAATATACATCTGCACAAAGAAAAAACATTTAACTTGCTACAGAATAACCTTTTTAGTTGGGTTCTGGTGAAGTCGGTTTATATATGAACATCTCAATCATTTTAACTAGGATAAACCGTACTTAAAACTAGGATAAACCGTCCTTATAACTAGGATAATAAAACCGTCCTTATATTACGACAAACCAGGGGCGGATCCAGGGGGTATCGAGTGTAGCTCAAGATACGGTCAGATTTTTCCGATTATGCATACTAAAATAGTTTTGGGGAAAAATTCAATATTAATATATTTTCACGCAATCATTTCTGTTTACAAAAATAGTGAAAATTTGAGTTTACTAAGATGAACGAGGGCAAATTCTTTCGTAAATTTTAAAATTCACAGCTCTAAATGTAACATTAGACGTGTTTTTAAAGCATTGAATTACTTTCGACGAAGATGAGCTGAGAGCTTCCGAAGGCATAACCCGAGGTTATGTAACCCGATCGGAAAAATGTTTTCAAATGCGTCTGCGGTGTTCTGATACGGTCCGCGGTTCAAATGTTACTAAAAATAGTAACTTAATGAGGTATTTGGATACCTTGGAGGGTATCCAGCCAATCACAGGACGTGTATCTATGACGTCGGATACCCTCTGATACTGTGGCTGTATTTTGATTGCGCAAGAAATGAAATAATCGTGAACCGCTCGGAAACTTCGTCTCATATTGCTAACAGCCGCATTTCTTCTAACGTAACTGAGTGAGTGATGGCCTTACATAATTTCAGAAGACGTCCTTGAAATAACACTTTATAAATAGTGTATTGGATGCCAATTAGAACAAGACTATTACGAAAAGATATGTCCGAAGGGGCCGAAGTTATGTTCGGCGAAAGGTATGGCTAGTTTACATTGTTCGAGAAAATTGAGTAATATAGTGAAATATATGATATTGCTTGACCTCTCAAAATTCATAAATTGCTATATTGACTAAAACTATCATTAGGAATTAGGAGATATTCTTTCAATGAACCGAACGGTAGTATTTTTGTTTTCATAGCATTCGCCTAACCGAAGATATTAGTCTGTAAAGTCATATTGCGGCATTGCGCGTGCAATATGTTATTAATTTAAATAGGGACCGGCCGAGAATATTAAATGTACTCAGTCGCGAAAGCCGACATTTCTATGTCAAAACGCCCCCGGCCACGTTTCATGAAACAGAAACTTGAACACTGATACCAAGAAGAGTTATTGTGTGCTTTTTTGTTACTTTGTGTTTAAAATATGACCTTGTTAACATTTCTGGGGTTCAAATTTCAAAAAATTTCCGGGGGGCATGCCCCCGGACCCCCCTAGATATGCAAGACCTCGGAATATGATACGGTCACATTTTAAGCTAGATCCGCCCCTGCAAACCATCCTCATATAACAAGAAAACCACGTCTTTGTACTGGGTGTAATTTTTTGTAGTTGAATACATGTTGTTCGTAAGGCTGGCATGATACGAAGTATCAATAACATCTAGAAATGTGTCAAGACTCGTGCACAGGAAAATAGGTGAAATGCAGTAAACATGACGAATGATTCGTGACTCGTGTATACACTTTAGGTACGAGTATAAGGTAGCAGTATGATAAGGCTATATTACAGCTGTTATTACATATCTAGCCTAAGATTCCGGTCATGAGTGAACTGTTCATTCGACTTCAGTTCGGGGTAATGCGCCAAAATAGTTCCCGCCTGAGCGAATAGTGGATGCAACACGAGTTTGCATACAAGCAAGGCGAATGAATGGAGAGTTGTATCCAACCACATGTATTAATCTAAATATGCAGTTAATTACGTGTATTGTTTGTATGGTATTAAATTAAACAAAGTAGCAATAGCATGCAACTGGAGATAAAAATTATTAAATAGGATAGCACGTAACCTTGAGTAGGCGCGAATGCATAGCGTACTAATACAATACAAATTGTGACTCATGTAGGACAGCAGAAGAGCAAGATAAGGTTATATATTAGGTTATATATTACTAGTGTAATAGCAGTAAATTCAAGAACGTTATATTAGAGAAGTATATAAACAATATGGAACGAACTCACTCCGTTTGAGGTCACAGAACGTGGATTGCAAGCAGCAACATTCTGGTTCTGGAACACTGCATGCATGGGATCTTGTGCATTTCAGGGAAACTGCGTCATCCTTGGACTTGTGATCTTGCGCATTACTTTTGCCATTTGTTCCAAGATTGGTCTTTTTTTTTTAAATTTCCACTTCTTTGCCAAGGTTTGGTCCCTTAAATTATTAGCCAAAAATTTTGCCAGAGATGTTAACGTACTGGCTAAAGTCTTGCGAATGAGCAGTGCACGTCGACACTGCGATCAAAAGTCCTTGCGCAAAGAGGGGGGCCATTGTATGTATGCACGTGAAGGAAAACCTTCAGGATAATTTCTGATTGGTTAATCCCAAGTTTGCATCAGTTATGCACATGCTTAGCAGCCAAAGTTCGATATTTATCTGATATTTTGTAATATTAACAGGACTAGAAAAAGGTTCCCTTGTTCTGCCAAGGTACTTGGACCTTGTACGTACCTTGTACGGATTAATTGTTGTGACGGAGATGCATTGGCAGACTGAAAACACCCTCGGACAGATAGAGCCTTCAGAACATATTACTCCATTAACCGCAATTATAGCTTTGCTTAAATTGATTATTTAAACCTTTCCAAAAAACCTTTGCATTCTCGTACACAGAGTCCTTGTTTTGAATCCGTTTTTTTCTATTTCGAGTCCGGGTTTTCAAAAGTCAAGTCCGGGTTTTTTTAAAAACGAGTCCGGATTTTCTTCGAGTCCGGGTTCGGAAGTATGCTGGCTATAAGCAGCGAGCAATAATAGTCAAATTTTGTTCTTATCAATCAAAGGTTAAAGTGATGAAATCAAAAACAATTCTCAAAGGAAAACCATTGTTTGTAAATGAAGATTTAACTGCTGTGAACAAGTGGCTATTTGATGTTGCCCACCGTGAATTAAGGCCACTTCCAGTAGAGTCAAGGACACGAAAATTTTGGTAAAACTGCAGAATGAACGCGTTGTCAGAATAAAATCTGAAGGCGACAATCAATATACTATAACGTAATTTGTGATTTATGTTTTTCTGCTGGCGAATGTTTGTCTGGCAGTACTTCATTGTCTTTAGTTAACACTATATAGCATCTATTCATTCGTTATAACTCTAAATTTATTTATTTGTTGTGTGTGTGTGTGTGTGTGCTTTTTATTTGCACACTTATTTTTTTACTTACTAAGTTTAATAATCTTTACCTTTACTTTAGAGCAAATTTACTGATATGGGAGTCAGCTTAGAAATCTATAGAGCAGCAATTGGCTTATTTAATGGTAAAATATTTTCATTAGTAAGGTATTCAAACCATTTTCTTTATGCAAATTGCAATGTGGATGTTTGTTTGTTCTTGCAGCGTTGTTGGGGCTATTAATATTACTCTCTGGAAATGTAGAAATCAACCCCGGCCCATCCAATAATCTTTTTTTTTAAATATCGGTCATATTAATGCAAGTCTGCGATCTGAAGATAAATTTGAGGAAATTGTCTCCCTAGTATTGGATTTAAAACTTGATATTTTTGCTGTTTCAGAAACTTGCCTAAATGACTCGATCTCTGCTGACTCACCACAATACCTAGTGTTAGCCCAATGTTTCGCTTAGATAGAAGTAACGGTAGAAGGGCTGGAGGTGTTGTGCTTTATATTTCATCATCCTTAGTAGAGAAAAGGAGGCTTGAATTGGAAAAAGTTGAAATTGAGTTATTCTGGGTTGAAATAGAACTCAAAAAACACTCTTTCATTTGCAGTGTATGTTATAGACCTCCAAGTTCTACTAGTGTTGATGATATGATTTTGTTAGACCACTTACAACTTTGTTTGGACAATATTAAAAATTTAAAACCGTATAGTAATATTTTACTCCTTGGGGATTGCAATGCCCATTTTAACATTGAAAATCAACATTGGATTACAATTAATTTAACATTGGATTACAATTATATAGGTGGATGGAGTGTAATAGTCTTGCTCAAATTATCCAAGAACCCACAAGGGTTACGGCAAGTAATGAAGTTTATTGGATCTAATAATTACAAATTCGCCAGGCTATTTTGTTGATTCTGGAATAATTAGTCCTCCTAGTAATTGTGACCACTTGCTCATCTTTGGCAAGATGAGTATAAGTTTTGATAAAACCAAATGTTATAAACGCCTTATTTGGGAACTTTCACGTGTGGATGAGAACAAACTTCTAAATGCTATATTAAATGCCCCTTGGGATGTTATATTTGCAGACATACAAAATATTGACACATTATATAATGCTTGGTTTGATTGTTTTCGAGATGTTCTAATGACTCATGTGCCTAATAAAACAGTTGTGATGCGTCCCAGAGATAAACCATGGATGAATTCCAAAGTAAGACAGTAAGTTAGGAAAAGAAATCGTTTACTAAAAAAGTTTTGTGCAAATAAGAATCCAGAGAATTGGGAATTATATAGGCGACAAAGGAATAATACAACAACTTTAATACATAAAAGTAAAATATCGTTCTATAACAAATTAAACAATACATTAAATTACGTACTTCTTGGTCCTAAGAAATGGTGGGGAATAGTTAATTGTATGGGAGTAAAATTCAATCGAGCGTGCCTGCATTGCTTGAGAATAACTGTATAATTACTCATGTTTTGCTCGCTACTCTGGTTTAAATAAATCATTACAAAGCCCAGTTGAATTGTAATCAAGACCCAACGTTTCGACACTCCAGTCTAGTGTCTTCATCAGGGGTGATCTAAAGATGCAATCGTGGCTTCTTAAGAGAGCATGTCCACAAAAATCAAACACGAGGCGGCCACGACTGAAAAATCGATTTTGCTCAAATTTTGCCCAGATATACCTTATTATATCGGAAAATACACCATACATTTGTTTAGGTCAAATGCTTTTTTAACTTTGAGAAAATGCCTTTTTAACACGACCACCCTAAATCGCCATTTTGTCTGGGAAAATATGCGCCGATTTTAAGGACAAATTTCAAGAGGACAACCGTTTCTAATCGATCTAAAACCCTAAAAATCTTGTTCTCTGTTATTCAAAAGACCGGGTAGGTGACTTACAGGAAATCTGAGTTACTTTTAGGAATAGAAAAATTGCTGTTTTGTTCCATTTTGACCATAGTGTACCATTTTATGTATCGACTATCGATTAATGTTTACGAATACGTACGTTAATTATTAATTAAGCAGCTGTTAGCGTGCGTGTACATGTGAAATGAACGTTTATCCATATAAGGAGTTTTTATTTTTAGTTTACTAGCACTTACTTGTAATAAACAATTTAGAATTCGAACTATTTGAATGTGTGGTAAAACTGTACAGGCCACAGCAATTACGTATTGATTGCTCTTGACAATAGTGGACGCGTCATGTTGCTCGTTAAATAATGTACTGTAGTAATAATTTAATCACCATTTCTAAGTCATTTTGGGACAAAAATACTATTTGAAAAAGACCAGGGCTTTGATAATTATTTGAAGTAGATGGTTATGATAAGACAGGGGCGGCGCCAGGGCCAGCAATTTCCCTCGCGACCCCAGCTCAAAGGGGGGAGGGGGGCAAATACAAATTCCCAAGGGGATAAAAAGTTTGTCGACGGGATGGGGGGTAATTGTGGTTCACAGGGGCCCCAAAGGTATAATTTGCCCTGGGGCCCCATATTTCACTGAGCGGGCCTGGGCAGCTAGGATCTCCGATGGGGGGGGGGCATTGGTCAGTGCCGTAGCAAGCTCGATAATTGGGGGGGGGCTCTTATTCATATATTCGTGTTCACAGAGCAGAAAATTGTGGCTTTTGCCAAGTCGTCGTGCTACTCTCGGTGTTAGAACTTTGGAATATTAAACTCTTCCCATAACCGATAGCAAGATGCAAATAGATCTTTAATGTGAATCAAATTGGACAAGGCGCGGTATTGATGCTCTGTTAAACTTTTAATTCAGGAAATTTATCAATCTATCTATTAATGCAGCCTATAAAACTGCTTCTTTCAACTTTTGTTCGTTTATTTAATAATATAGACATTTCAAAATTCAAATGTTTCAATTCAATCAAAACACGAAACGCCTGTGAACAGGCTATGATGTTTACAATATCCAATCAGAACACGTAGTCTATCGAACCTATAGTCAGCAGCCAATCAACTCTTTGCTTCCATTTTTGAAAGTTATGTGTGGAATGTGAACCCGAAAACTACGCCAATTTCATCAGAGGGTTATTCAAAACAGGCGAAAATAAATACCCTCTGGTTCCAGGGTAAGTCTTTCAATGATGAAAAAGATACCTTATCAGCCATTATTGACAAGATCTGTCTTCTTGTGCTCCAGTGGTTTGAGTTATTGTAACATTCTACAAGTGCCTCTATGAGTGATTTATCAACGTTTTCTTCTTCTTGATCAGTTGATTGCAAAATACTGAACAACTTGTCTGAGCTTTCAGGCGCAATTACGTCTAAGGCTGCAAAGACGACCTGCTTTGCTTTGCGAGAATAACGTCGCTTAGTTCTTTGTGAAGCTTCGTCCCATGGTGCAGTAAGCTGGTTTCTAATAGGGCTTATATCCCTTGCTACCAGAAAAGAATTTAATATTTCCCTTGGTGTTGATTCTGAGTAGTATGTGCTCTCTGTTTCTGTTAACAAGGAGCGTTCAGATGGTGTATAGGCTGTGTATGGCGTCTCAGGTATATCAGTGGGAGTTCGTGGCACGAACGGACACGTAGAGCTCTCTGCACTAGCTTGTGAAGGTAGTTCAGCATTATCCTGTTAAATAAATGTATGACACGTATAAGTGTGTTTTTCAAACCTAAGATCGGGGGGGGGGGGTCAAAAGAGTGTGGATGGGTGTGGTTATAATAATAATAATAATAATTATTATTATTACTACTACTATAATTATTATTATTATTATTATTATTATTATTATAAATTTGGTTATTATTATTATTATTATTATTATTACAAATTTGGTTTAAATGTCATTCTACCTTCAACGAAGTTTATACAGTGCCAAACTGTCTCACGCTCAGCTTTAAAGTCATCGATAAATGAAAACATACGTGGAATTATGGTCAATAACAAGCACCAATAGGAACATTCAGTACGACATTTACTCAAACACAAAGGTGTATTGAAGGCATTTAGACAAAAAAACGAACAGCGACTACAAAATAACCTAATGTCACAAGGTTCCTTTTTCTCAAACATCGTAAAAAACTCTACGTTGGCATTCAATTCCCTATGGTCATCGGTTCATTCAAAACTTCCTAAGAACATATTTAACTTTAGTCTACGTTACATCAACAATTCTTTGCCTACTAGGAAAAACCTAGTTAAATGGGGTCTGTCATCAACTGCTGACTGTTCGTTCTGCTTCTGCCCTGAATCGCTTTTGCACGTAATCTCTGGATGTAAGACATACCTAAACAAAGGGAGATATACATGGCGACATGATTCAGTTTTGAATCTCATTGCGTCCAGCCTTCTCGACATCGGAAGGTCCAAAATGTATGTAGATCTGCCTGGATTTATTAGCCCATCTGTCATCACTGGGGACGAGTTACGACCAGACCTTCTATTGACAATTGAAAATAAGATTTTGTACATTCTTGAATTAACTGTTGGATTTGAAACAAACCTGAAAACTAACTCAGATCGAAAACATGAAAAATATTTGACTCTAATTACCGATCAAGAAAATATATATGATGAAGTTAAGTTTGTTAATGTATCTATAAGCTCTTTAGGTGTATTTGGTGAATCGACGAATACTTTATTTAATATGCTCCATGATCTGAAGTATGACGAACAATGTATTAAATATGTAAAAAAGAAAATAATTGCTACTTGTATTCGCACGTCTTATTATATATTCTGTAGACGAAACAAAGACTGGAACAACCCAGAACTTTTAAACTTTTAACTAAATTAAAAGATTTTCACCTGTATATATATTTTACCTTTATATTCAATTCAAGTGGACATCGATAAGCTACCTTTTATTAAGTGAGGTTTATCAGTGTATATATAGTATATCGTAAATATCTAATAAAAAGTTTCCATTATTATTATTATTATTATTATTATTATTATTAGATATATTGTACCATCGTCAACTCTTCCATCTGTTCGTCAATAGGTTTAAAAGGTGACTTTGAGGAATCTTTATCGTTCATTGCTTTTCATCGGCATTTCTTGCAAATTCCTGAAATAATAATAATATATAACAATACAGTATATGTATACATATACATATACATATATTAATAATATATCATTAATATAATTAGAATATTAAAATATAATAAGACGGCATGGCTACGTTACAGTTGTACCATAAAAGCCTACCTGATCCGGGAGGGACGAACACGCCAGTATTGCGTAATATGATTGATGATTCTTGTTTGCTCAAACCTCTATCACCCCTTGGCCAAGCTCGGTTAGACTTTCCATGCTCCGAAATAACTACAGGAACTCGGCATCTTGTACTTCCACCTCTAGTCCAGCTTATTCCGAGCGTCGCACGATGATGAGGGCAGATGGTCATGGATTTGATACTCTCCTCTGACTTGTTATAAACAGCCGCTCGAGACAATATGAGATCTACTTCATTTTTAGGCCCTGAAAAACTTAGTGAAGACAAGTGCCTTGAAATATCCTTTGTACAGGACAGCAATGGAATAATTTGGGTCGGGCGCTTTCGATCTTTGGCATTAAAACCACAAGAGCTACCGACAACATGCTTAAAAGAGCAACAAGCTTCCATTTTCTTTAAAACTTCTTCTTTCCATAAATCTTGAAGATACGTATGCAGGACAGTGGGAGGGGTGACAATAATTTCTGGTGTTGCACTAAGGCCCTGTTCACATGATTCCGGGATAAACAACTGCCCCGCGACAAGTCATTGACCCGGGGTACTGATATCTTCTGTTCACATGAACAAAACTAGCGCGGGTCATGCCTATAAATACATTACGCGGGAATCATAAAATATTCCCGCCAACGTGAAACGGTGAAATATTGCTAAATAAAAAATATTCTGATAAACGCAAGTCGTATTATATGTTATGATATTTACAAATAGAATGTAGTTGATTATCAGCCGTAGTAAAATGTGCTCAATTCATTGTTTCTGGTTGGCCAGATCAAATTCTTTGAGTAACATACTACACTTCTTGGTTTCAAACATGATATTAGCGACAATTTTATTTTAATATTATTAGAATCATCACTTATAGATTTCTAATGATATCTTCAATCAAATATCAAGTTTTTGTGGAGTCCAACGTGCTCTAAATGTGATTTTAACCGCGATTTTGATCGTTTTACCAAAAATTCAATTATCCCGGGACAAAGTTTCCCCGGGGCAAAGTGTTCACATGAGGAAAAGTTGTCCCGGCAAGGCGAGTGTCCCTGTCTACAGAGGCGAGGCACTCGGGTCAATT
This sequence comes from Paramuricea clavata, assembly GCA_902702795.2. Lineage (NCBI taxonomy): Eukaryota > Metazoa > Cnidaria > Anthozoa > Malacalcyonacea > Plexauridae > Paramuricea > Paramuricea clavata. Next base: position 38,927 of record CACRXK020000283.1, read on the forward strand.
CTTGCCCCGGGGCAAGTAAAATATCATGTGAACAGCACTATTCTTTTACTAAGGAGCCGAGACAGTTTTTGTCCCACGACAATTGCTTGCCCCGAGACATAACGCTATCCCGGGTTCATGTGAACAGGGCCTAAACTAACATATCTCAATGCTGTATTTTTGGGTACTTGTGGAATAGGCCTATAAATCTATAATAAGATCAATAGAAAAGATCAATAATCTAAATAAAGTGATTTTAACTGTACATCAAAGTGAACACACATTATTGTAAAATAATTACTCTAAACTATTTGCTATAATTTGAGTTTGAGGTGGTAAAATATGTAATAAAATAACAAATCCTTGTATGGATAAATGTTCATTTCACACGCTAACAGCTGCTTAATAATTAACTTACGTATTCGTAAACCTTGCTCTATAGTCGATACATAAAATGGTACACTATGGATCAAACTGGAACAAAACAACAATTGAAGTTCTAATTTTGGGAATTTTAGTAGCAAATATAATCCCTAACAGCTCATCGATTTGTATGTTAGCGCTAAAGTTTAGAACGGCTGGGTCGTAGATCACGTTGAACAGTGATCTGAAGTTTTATCATGCAAATGACAAGAACATCTCAAAATACCTGTATGATGATTTTTTAAAAAATATACCGGGATTTCTGGACCACTTTTAAACTTAGCAAGGAAAGAAGTCTCCATTCAAGAATATGTTTCTTCTCAAAAGGTAAAATACTTAGAATGCTTGATTAAATTGTTTACTTCGACGATATGTAAATTTATAGCGTTTGACTTGCAAGACGTCAAAAACCGAAGATTACAACGCGTTGTCATTTATCGCGTATTTATTTGCCCAAAGAAGTATTTACGTCGATTGAAAGCTTGTTTATTAAAGAGCCAACTAGTAGAAGCATGATCGATTTGGAGCTTTATCCCATGGTGAAAATCAGTTTTGTTAAGGGGGTATCGTAAATGAAGTAAGACAGTGTGCTCCAAAACTACGATTTTTTCTATTCCTAAAAGTAACTCAGATTTCCTGTAAGTCACGTTCCCGGTCCTTTGAATAACAGAGAACAAGATTTTTAGGGTTTTAGATCGATTAGAAACGGTTGTCCTCTTGAAATTTGTCCTTAAAATCGGCGCATATTTTCCCAGACAAAATGGTGATTTAGGGTGGTCGCGTTAAAACGGCATTTTCTCAAAGTTAAAAAAGCATTTCACCTAAAAAAATGTATGGTGCATTTTCCGATATAATAAGGTATATCTGGGCAAAATTTGAGTAAAATCGATTTTTCAGTCGTGGCCGCGAAATATCTTATATATTCGATTTTTACTGACATGTACTCTTAAATACCCAAGGGATGACGTCACCTGCCAATGAGATGCATATATTCCTCTGGCAAATAGGCACCATCATCCCTATTCAAAGCATGATTACTCATATTTATATGCCACGCTTCTAAGCAAAGTCTTTGACCATAGCGATTGTTTGTGGTAATTACTTTTGAGTTTTCAAACGCAATCTCATGTTTGGTGTAACATACATGTTCGGCTAAAGCTGATTTCCCCTTGTCTAAAGTTGAAACAGCCTTTTGATGTTCTTTTAGCTGTGTACCAAACTGGTGTTTAGGCTGACCCAAATACTCTTTCTCGCAGTCACCGCATGGTATAGAATATACAGCATGAGTGATGCTAAGCGATTGGTAAGAGCTGAGGTCAGTAGCATTCTTAGATGTGCCAAAATACCTCCAAAAAACATTGATTCGAATGTTTTCAAAGCTTTACTTGCTCTTAAAAAAGATCCGGACAGGGTTATTCTTTCAGCGGACAAAGGCAATTGTGTTGTTGTTATGGACAAACATGATTATCGCAAGAAGGCTCTTTCACAGTTGAAAAACAGAAATACGTATTCTATTCTCAAGTCTGATCCTACTAGAAAGACTCAAAGAGGTTTAAACGCCAAGTTACTTCTTTTGAAGAAATCCAATATTATCAGCAAGGCTACATATAAAAAGTTATACAGCAGTGATGGACTATCTCCGCGTAACAAGGGGGAATTTCGTTCTCGACCAATCAGCGCTGTTGTTTACATTTTTGCCCTAAGCCAATCAGAATGCGTAAAACGCTTCATCACATGAAATTTGTAAACAAACATATGGGGTTACTTCAGAGCTTTTCTGCAAGCGTTTTTTTGGTTTTTTGCCATGAAATTCATATATGTTGTTCTTAAAAGAATTCTCCTCAACTTCCTCGTGGCGATTTTTGATTAATTGCGTGATTGCGAAGATATGGGTCTTCAAACTTTGCGTTGCGCAGCCTTAAATACCACCCCTCGAACTTGTAGGTTCCGAACGGATTAGCGTTTTTAAAAGCCTTTCAAATAGAGGTTTGAGGTTTTATTTTTTAATAGATACTTTTATCTTCATATTTTCACATTAACTTATTAATATCCTGTGTAACAAGTAAACAGGGCATTTCCGGGCCGGGACAAGTTGACATGTCGATTTCTTGCCAAACAGCGTGGCGATCAATATGGCGAATATCTAAATACAGGGAATTTTTAAAATTTTGTTCGTATAAATGGGATAAAGAAGCTCATCAAATATTTGGACTATGGACCTTCAAACTTATGCCAAGTATTTATTTGATTGATTAGCTCAATAACTGTTTTTTGGCTCGTTTTTCATCTATTTCGACATTTAGTCGACTTCAAAATAATGTGTCAACATTGCGTGTTGCAGCCTGTGGATATGAATATTTTCATTTGTTTGACCATAACACTTTTCTTCACTGTTTTTAATCCTTGAATGACAATATATTCATTGGTCTCAGAGTCCTAAACTTAAGGAAGATGGATGACTTTGGGACAGATATCAAAATTTTGTTCAGATATCAAAATTTATGGACATATATAGTCACAGCATAGTCATAGGACCCTCATTGTTTCTTCCTTAATCTGGCCCACTAGTCACAAATGGGGCCTGTTCTTATGACCTGGCTAGGCAGGAGACAACATTTGCCAGTATTGCTGATATACTATCCTGCTACTATCTGGCTAAGCACAAGGTATCTGTTGCCAGAATCCCAACTATGCAAGCCAAGAAATTCACCATTTACAGTAAACATTCTATCCCACAACCAGGCAACATGAACTTGCCTTTAGGGTCCCATGCTGACTAGCCCAGATCATATCAACAGACCCTTAGCAGATCCTGAAACTACAATTGGAACATTTTAGGCCATAATCTTGTAGAATCAACCAGGTATTGTCAGTAGTATAATATCACACTGGGCATGCAAGCTGGTCTTGCCCATTTATATGGGCTAAATATACACCTGCCTATGGTAAGATACTGCCTCGTATATTAATTTTATATATGTTTGAGATTGCATTCACATGAAACAGCCTGGTTGAATTTATTGGCCCAGCATTTGCTTGAGCAAGTTGATATCCTGCATTGGGAGTCTCACACTAATAAAGGTCATAAGCTGGCCAACCAGCTCACTCGACTAAAAATCATGTTATAATACACAATTTGGCCCAAGTAAGTAAGAAATTGATTAATATAAGCCTTCTGAAGCTGTTGTCATTAACAAATTAACCAGCATTTCACACAAATTTCTTCACAACAGTTGCCAGGTTAGCCTGGCTCCTGTGAGGCAAATGACAAACTAGCCCTGAAAAGAAAATCCAGCCATGTTTGCTGGGCTAGCATGGCCCATTTTGACAGCCCTTAACAGGGAGAGCTTATTTTTGGAAGGGAGATCTGATTTTCGGAAGGGAGGCCTATTTGTGAGGTTACTGGGGGCTTAATATTGGATTGCATTATATAATATGTGTAAAATATTCATTTGTGCACAGGTATTCTGGTAATGCACAAATTTATGGACTAAAATGTTTCAATTATAGTAGATCAGGATCTATTGGGGACCTGTTTATATGATCTAGACTATCCAGAACACATGCTTGAAGCCTAATTCATGTTGCCTGTTTGGTGTATATGGTGAATTTCTTGGCTTACATACAGCCAGGATTCTGGCAATGGAAACCTCATGCTTTAATAGCTAGGCCGATAGTAGCAGGATAGGATAGAACATACTGGCAAATGTTGTCTCCCACCTAGCCAGGTAATATGAACAGGGCCCAATTGTGACAAGTGAGCCAGATGAAGTAAAAAAACAATGAAGTTCATATACAGGTATATGTCCATAAATTTTGATACCTGAACAGCAACATTGAACAAAATCATTCTGTCCCAATGTCATCTTAAGTTTAGGACTCTGAGACCAATGAATATATTGTCAATCAAGGATTAAAACCAATGAAGACAAGTGTTATTGTCAAACAAACGAAAATATTCATGTCCACAGGGTGCAACATGCAATGTTGACACATTATTTTGAAGTCGACTAAGCTCGACTAAATGTTGAAATCGACGAAAAACGAGCCAAAAAACAGTTATTGAGCTAATCAATCAAATAAATACTTGGCATAAGTTTGAAAGTCCATAGTCCAAATATTTGATGAGCTTCTTTATCCCATTTATACCAACAAAATTTTAAAAATTCCCTGTATTTAGATATTCGCCATATTGATCGCCACGCTGTTTGGCAAGAAATCGACATGTCAACTTGTCCCGGCCCGGAAATGTCCTGTTTACTTGTTACACAGGATATTAATAAGTTAATGTGAAAATATGAAGATAAAAGTATCTTTTAAAAAATAAAACGTCTCAAACCTCAATTTGAAAGGCTTTTAAAAACGCTAATCCGTTCGGAACCTACAAATTCGAGGGGTGGTATTTAAGCTTGCGCAAGGCAAAGTTTGAAGACCCATATCTTCGCAATCACGCAATTAATCAAAAATCGCCATGAGGAAGTTGAGGAGAATTCTTTTAAGAACAACATATATGAATTTCATGGAAAAAAACAAAAAACCGCTTGCAGAAAAGCTCTGAAGTAACCCCATATGTTTGTTTACAAATTTCATGTGATGAAGCGTTTTACGCATTCTGATTGGCTTAGGGCAAAAATGTAAACAAAAGCGCTGATTGGTCGAGAACGAAATTCCCCCTTGTTTCTCCGCGTTTCTATAAGGCCATCAGCAGATGCCAAAAAAGCCACTAGAAAATGACATTTTTAAAAATTAGTGGTGGTAACCTTTTCTCACTTGTTATATGTAGCACTATGCTAAAATGATTCAAAACAGAAGTTCCCCATAGTTCATCTTGATCAATCGAAAGTTACAAGCCTTTGAATTTAGCTATATATTCCTATTACAATCGCTGTCCTCATCGTTTAGATGATTTTCAATCTCAGGATTCATTGTAAATTCATTTAAGCAGTCTCTTTCATTCTGAAAACATTTGCAACGACCAGTGCAAGACAATTTTTTAGCTTTACAAGAGCATCTCTTCCCACACGCCATTTTGTTACAGCTGAAAAAAGAAGACTGTAGGACATCATCTGGAGCAGGTGGTTTAGTCATCCAGATATACTGAAGAAAGCCATCACTGTCAGCGGTCCACCCATGACCAATCGGTGATGGCACTTCCAACTGGCTTTTGAGACAGTGTCTCCAAATAGTTGCTTGATAGTTGGCCTTTTTCACATGTTGTGTTAATGCATCTTATGTTGGAGGCAAGGAAGCTCCATCTTTCGAGCCGGTACAAAATAGAAGGTACCTTGCCTTGTCAACTGATTCAGTGTTGGACTTGTAGACTTGACATACTAGTGCTTCCAACGGAGTGATAAGCTCTCTCTTGGCGTTGAACGATTGACCCAATTGTGTCAATGCCATTACATACCGGTTGTTTTCCTTCACAAGATGGAAGAAAGTAGCCTTGCCTTTCCCGTCAAAGGAACTGGTAGAGTCACAACCTGTGAAGGCATGGAGGCCAATTAATGATGCACAGAGAGTAGGACCAACTTGCTCAACCATGCAGCATATGTCAAGAATGCGTTCCTGATCTTTATTGCCTGTAGCAAAGAATAAGTTTGCCTGACAAGATTCTTGCATTGACAAGCTGATGATTGCAACATCCATGTCTGGGCTCCTAATAATTACGTCATACCATCCAGATAGCCATTTCTTGACACTTTTGGTTGATTGCTGCTCTGTCAGGTTGTGCTAATAGCCATCGTCTTACAGCTCCTATGATAATAAAAATAATTTGTATGATATTAGTGCAACTGTTACATAACACTGAAAATATATACAAATAATACCAATTACATTCAATTTAAACATATGTTAAAATGTAACAAAACCAACCCCGATTTAGCGAAATGCCACGAAGACCTCTGGTAGATTTGGTTTCTCTGTTTACAGTTTGCTCAATCGCCTGATCGCAAGCAATTGACGCAAAAGAGTGCTGTGCTTGTCATTGTACAGTCCACTGTCCTTCCATACACATGTTTTCGTAGCAAAAAGGATGGGAGTACTTTAGTTCTTTCATTTCTAGCCAGTAAATAGGGAGGTATCTGGAAGAAAAATTTTTCTTTGCTTACAGATATTAATATACTCTTTGCGTATCTACGCGTATCATCATAAACGTTATACAGTTCTTCCGCATTTTTTTTTTGTATGATACAGCATAAATCTAAACGGCATTCAATGACAAGTTGGAAAAACTTGCCAATAGTTTTAAGAAATAGTTTTTTCCTTTCAGGGTGTTAAATTGACAAGGCCAAGGACGAAAAAATTAATGGCGTTTTTAATAAAATTGGGAAGCTCTGCAAGAAGACCAAAAATTTTGCGCAATGTTCCTTAAATAACTTACTTTTTATCCCTTTTATAATTCTAGTACACTTTAACAAAGTTCATGCAGCAATGATCCTTTAGCTCGACCGGAACTGAGAGATTTCAAGATTAACGTTATCGAGAAAATGGTCTAACGCCGAATGTTTTAATTACTGTAGCTAACATTCTGACATTCTTTTATACCTACCTTGAGTAGTTTACTCTGTCGTACGCAAAGAACCATGGAATCATGAGACGGACAGCATCCAGATGAAGTAGCCAATCAGATGTGCGTGTCGCTCGAAGGAATGATAGCAAGTTTCCTGCCATCGATAGGTAAGAGCTCCATAAAGCAAAGCTTGGGCAGTTTTCACTCTCATGGGTAATAAATTAATTGTATTTCACAGCAAGTTTGTCCACGCATTCTGAGCCCAATATGTCTGCAAAATCAGTTTGGGAGTGAAAACTGTCTTGAAGCCTCTTGATCAAAGATGTAACACATTCCCCTTCCTCTTCTGCAAGAGAATCTACAAAAGTTTTGAATCTCATCCTTTCCAGGGCTTCGGAAATCAGCTTGTGAGCCGATATAGCCCGGTTGTAGTGCTTTCCACTTAATACACCATTGATGGAGCCTACTGCAACAATGCCTGCTTCAACTACGATATCTTGAAACGCAGCAATACCAAAGCGTTTTCCAAGAATTCCCAAATAGGACATCATGGTATGAAATTCTCCCAATCTAATTACCAGTTTGCTTGTTAACACTGGATCTTTCCACCTGATTATCTGAGCTTTCGCATAAATGGCTTGGTCGAAGACGACAACCATGGACTATAGCTGCAATTGATTTGCCAGTTTAACACTGTTAGTAAGAATCATGTTCACAGTCGAATACTCTGTGGGAGATGCTTCAATCACTGGCAAGTAATGAATAGCAGACTTGTGCAGTATGGAATGATGCTGCAGAAGTTGATTGTATCCAGTCCAACCAGGTAGAAGATGAGTGGTTTGATTTAAGTACTTAATCATTATAAATCCAAAATCTTTCCTTTGGTCAGCAACAATTCGATTTGTCTTAATGGTAGATGTACCAATAGATATCTCAGGTGATAAATCTTGAGGACCTTCACGAGATGTAAGCCGGTAATGATCAATATGAACAGGCTCTACTTGAAGCGTTCTCTGAGACCTATTTATGTTAAGGGAAGTTGCTTGCTGTTCAAATTCTGAGACAGAAGGTTGTACTAATATACCGTTTGTGTGATGCGTTGTACCACTTCCAGACCAGGTTTCTTCATCCATGTCAATGTTATCCCATACTGTAACAGTAAATACTCCTGGGCGAAAGCCTTTGGGGACTGTTTTATTTGTTTCCATTTGCTGTATTGCTAAGCCAGTTTCGTATCGAACTACAGAGTCATAGGATGCACAGTGTCCAAACTTGTGCAAAAGGTTAGAAATTGTTGTTGATCCAGTCAATTGTCGCAATGTAAGACCCAGAGCAAGAGACTTCGGTGTTTGTATCCGTCCATTTGATGACAGGTAAATAATATCCATGCAAATAGATACAAGTTTAGCTCTTGCCTCATCAGTCACTTCCACAAAGGTGTCAGAAGGTGGAACTTCTTCTGTGGCATTATTACCAGGGCTAAAAGATTGAATAATTCTACAGGCACAAGTTTAGCACATTCCTCTTGACTGATTACTTCTGAAGTAGGTGGCCAATTGATATTCCAATCAGATTGATCTGCTATACTCTTCTTTACAGCCAAGCCAGTATGGTACAGCTCAATGTTTTTCATGTCGGTTTTGTGGATGGGCATGTCACTTATATCACAAAGGCTAGGTTCTGAATCTTCATCACTGGCTGAAAGACAATGGAATATATCATTGTTGGTCAATTCAATATTATCTTGAGGACTGAAAATAAATGTACAGAACGTATTTTAATGAAGATTATCACCATTTATTACCATGAAATGAAGTAAACAATGTTTGGTAGTACAAGACGTATGTAGTAATAATCATCAATGACAGCCTGGCAGAAAGGATGATAAAGCTTTCAGGTTTAAAATTCATTCACCTATAGCAAGTACACATCGCATTTTGTATTAATACCTTTCTTGCATGTAGGTTATTCCTCTGCAATATTGTTTGAAACAGCTTCTGTGGTATTTAACCTCTATTGCAATACAATCACGGTCACGAATGTGCATCAAAATGTTTTCATCTTGCTTTGTTCAGCTGCATAGAGAAGCTTTCCTAAAAATAGCACTTTGACACAAGCGAGCAGCACATATGGTGTTGCAGGGTGTATCAATAAAATAAAATCTTAACAAATCAGAATCTATAGAAAAACTCACAGTCTTATTCAATTCGAAATTCAAGATAGCTTCTAATTGTATGCACATAGGTTAGACAAAGCGAAATTTCTAAAAGGTTTTGTTTTATACACCCAGTAGTCAAACACTCTTTTTATATTATGAAAACTGGCAAATGCAAATACCGTAAACCTCCGACTATAAGCCCCCGTGTATAAGCCCACCACATGTACTAACGCTCACCTCATTCCAAATATAAGCCCCCCCCTGGAATATAAGCCCACCCGAATATAAGCCCCCCGAATTAATATAAGCCCAGTAATTGCTGCTTAATACATGTTTATTTTCCTGTTTATGACTGACTTGTTTATTACTAACACAAAAGATTGTCCATGTATAAGCCCCGTATATAAGCCCACCATTGTATAAGCCAATCAAAAATCGCTTACAAAAGTATATAAGCCCAGGGCTTATAGTCGGAGGTTTACGGTAACTTCAGACTTAAAAGTTTCCCGCTTAGTGCCAACCATTGTAATCGCTCCTGGCAATTGCCATCTGGGGAATTCCAATCAAACAGAGGTGGGCCATGAATTTGCCCATAACAGGAGATGGCTGCAAAATTTAAACCAGTGCCCTTGGGGGCTCAAGAAAATGTTATAAATCCACAATACAAAATTACACATTAAGTATATTGATGATAATAAAATTTTACTGACCAGCTGTCTCAGTTTCTGCCTGGGAAAATTTGTCATGAACTTGCTTTCCACCCACAGTGACCCACTTGAGCTGTTTCTGGCAAATGATGCAAGTCAAAGGTAGAACATTTGATCTTTTCTTTTCTGAAGGGGCTAAATCGTTGGTCGATGATCTTAATCTTTTAAATCCATGGTCTTTGGGAGTACTTTCCTTCATAAATTGTTAACAAACAACAATATTTTTGAGCGAATAATTTGAAATAATTTAGAAGATTAATGTATATGTACAGCCTATAGTATTAAATCTATTAAGTATACTGACCATTGCACTTTTTGCACGCTTCAACTTTAAATCATCTGTGTATCTTTTGTAGAACGATTCGTGAAAATACAACTCACCAGCCTGTTCGAATGTCAATTCTAAATATCTAGAGTTCGCCAAAGCCACCGTCTTTTCTGGATATTTACACAAAGTACTCCACCGCCTCGTATATTCAATAAAAGTATCATACCTCTTGGCCATTAGTGTATAAACTGGTTCATTTTCCGGCAAGCTTTTGCATAAATGCAAATTACATTGCTTGTTTATAGCAGCCATCTTGTAAGTGAAAGGTTGCTAGGTGACGAATTCTAAAATATGATTGGCTGTTGACTTCGTTACCAGGACTATTTTAAGAAGCCGAGGAAAAATAGCTGCCAAAACAAGATGCTAAATTTGCATATTCGTGTGTAAATTTAAAAGCATATATCCAGTTATTGATCAACTTTGAACACAGGGAATTTTGATGAGATGTCAAACAGGTAGACACGAATATGGAAATATCATGCAAAATATGCCCACCTATGAAACAAAATTTTTGTAACATTTTACCCATCCTGCTGATGGCCTATATGGTTTACCAAAAATCGATAAACCGGAAATTCCATTGAGACCTATTGTGTCCTTTGTGAATTCTCCTACATATGGAGTTTCACGTTTTTTGGCCAAAATTTTGTCTCCTGTAGTGGGGAATACCGAAAACACTGTCAAAAATTCCTGCCATTTTGCAGAATTTGTAACAGGCAAAACTCTTAAAGTAGATCAAGTGTTTGTATCATTTGATGTTGTTTTCTTGTTTACAAACATCCCAGTTGATCTTGCTATCAAGGTTGCGACAAAAAGACTAAGACAGGATGCCACTTTGTTACAAAGAACATCCTTGCCTGTAGAAGATATTATTGATCTTCTGTCTTTTTGCCTCAACACCACATACTTTGTATTTGAGGGCTGTTATTATCAACAGGTTTTTGGAACAGGAATGGGGTCACCAGTATCGGCAGTAATTGCTAATTTAGTAATGGAAGATGTCGAACAAAGAGCTTTAGCCTGTGATCCGGTATCTCTATTGTTTTGGAAACGCTTCGTCGATGATGTCATCTCTGTGGTTTCTAGTAATGAAATCGATATTCTGCTGCAACATTTAAATTCTATCGAGCCGTCCATCCAATTCACGGTAGAACGTGAGATAAATGGACATTTAGCTTTTTTAGATTTGAATGTGCACAGAACTGTCAAAGGGTAGTTAGAGACTGATGTTTATCGCAAACCCACACACAGAGACAAATGCTTGTCATACGACTCTAATCACCCAGTAAGCCATAAAAGATCCGTAGCAAAAACTTTGCTTCAAAGAGCTGAATCCTTGCCGTCAAACAGTGATTCTCAAGCTAATGAACGTAAATATGTCCTAAATATTTTAGGGGAAAACGATTACCCAAAACGTTTTCTTAATGATTGCCTGACATCACCTGTTTGTAGGAACCAAAATAACTCCGAGGGTAATACCTCTGTTAAGGGTTATGCGATAGTTCCCCATACATTCCAGGTGTCACAGAACCAATCAAGAGAATCTTAAGTAATTGTAATATTAAGGTTGCCTTAAAACCCTATTTGACTTTAGGCCATATTTTCACAAAGCCAAAAGATCCTGTTAAAACAAATCAGATAACTCACGCTGTATATTCTATACCATGCGGTGACTGCAAGAAAGAATATTTGGGTCAGTCTAAATGCCAGTTTGGTACACGGCTAAAAGAACATCAAAAGGCTGTTTCAACTTTAGACAAGGGAAAATCAGCTTTAGCCGATCATGTATGTTACACCAAACACGAGATTGCGTGGGTAAACTCGAAAGTAATTACCACAAACAATCGCTATGGTCAAAGACTTTGCTTAGAAGCGTGGCATATAAATATGAGTAATCATGCTTTGAATAGGGATGACGGTGCCTATTTGCCAGAGGAATATATGCATCTCATTGGCAGGTGACGTCATCCCTTGGGTATTTAAGAAGCCACAATTGCATCTTTAGATCACCCCTGATGAAGACACTAGACTGGAGTGTTGAAACGTTGGGTCTTGATTACAATTCGACTTGGCTTTGTAATAATTTATTTAAACCAGAGTAGAGAGCAAAACATGATTGATATACCTGGTTGCAGTGAACAAACAAACTTTAAATGTATAATTACTGATGCTAAAGAAAAAGCTACTTTATTGAATGAATATTTTTCCAGTCAATGTAAAATACCAGATTTAGATGCCCCCATACCAAATACTAGAGTATTCCAAAGCTCCAAATCACTAGGCAAGATTACCACATGTGAAACTGAAGTCATTAATTTACTGAAAAACTTGAATATTGCAAAGGCAAGCAGGGTGGATGGTTTAGGAAATTCCCTTTTAAAAATATGCGCAAATGCTATAGCACCGTCGCTGTCCAAATTTTTTAATATTTCACTCAATGCAGGGTATTTTCCATCTGCGTGGAAATTTGCCAATGTCATACCAATTTTCAAAAAGAATGATTGACAATCAAAAATTAATTATCGCCCAGTTTCTCTTTTGATATGTTTATCCAAAATTCTTGAAAAAATTGTATTTATTCGACTATATAATTTTCTGTTGGAAATAAATTTTTTCACTCCCTTTCAGTCTGGTTTTCGGTCAGGAGACTCAACGGTTGATCAACTTGTTCTTATTGTACATTAGATTTATGAAGCTTTCAAACAAGGTAAAGAAGTGCAAGCTGTTTTTTTTGATATGACAAAAGCTTTTGATAAGGTTTGGCACAAAGGTCTATTATTTAAGCTTAAATCCTTAGGAATCACAAACCCTCTGTTAGCTTGGATAAAAAGTTATTTAACTGATAGAAAACAGCGTGTTGTTATTGATGGCCAAGCATCAAGAGTGGTCAAATATAGAGGCCGAAGTACCTCAAGGGTCAGTGTTGGGGCCTTTGTTTTTGGTTTACATTAATGATATTACCACTGATCTCGAAACTGATTGTTCTCTTTATGCCGATGATACTTCCTTGATTGATGTGCTTGACAATATTAATTCTTCGTCTGCTAAACTTAATAGTGATTTAGATAAAATAGGAAAATGGACGAGGGATTGGTTTGTCACTATCAATCCAAGTAAGACAGAATCGATGATTTTTTCGACTAAACGTAATAAGCCACAGCATCCCGACATATATTTTGATAATAAAGTGATTAAACTGTTCAAGTGAAATTTTAAAGTTTTGGGGTATCAACACCTTGGTGTTACCCTTTCTTCTAATTTGTCTTGGGGAGAACATGTTATGACAATTTATGGGAAAGCTTCAAAAACTCTAAATTTATTGAAAGGACTAAAATTTAAAATTAATAGGGATACATTGGTAGTGCTCTATAAATGTCTAATTCGACCTAAAATGGAGTATGCTGATGTTGTTTGGGATGATTGTTCTGATGGTCTTAATGACTTATTAGAATCAGTTCAGTATGAAGCTGCTAAATTGGTTACTGGTGCTATGAAAGGCACAAGTCAAAGGAAATTATTGGATGAGTTTGCATGGGAGGAACTAAAAACAAGGCGGTCTGTGCATAAACTTGTATTGTTTTTTAAAATAGTAAATAACTTGATACCTAGATATTTAACTGATCTAATTCCTGCAACTTCACAGCAAATATCTGGATTATAGCTAAGATCTGCTGATAATTTGACACTTTATCCCTGTAGAACCGAAAGGTTTAAAAGATCGTTTTTCCTGATTCTACTAGGTTATGGAACGCTCTTGACAACGTTATAAGGAACTCAGACTGATTAAACACTTTCAAGAATCGTCTAAAGAATTTTTTTGATATTTCAAATTATAAAAAACGTTTTAGTTTTACTCTTGATCGATACAACTCAATTTTACATACTCGGCTATGTTTAAACTGCTGTGCTCTTAATTATTATTTATTTAAAATAAGCTGCATTCCGTCACCAGTTTGTAAATGCGGTTTTCATTGTGAATCTGTAATTAATTATTTTCTGTATTGTCCAAGATATGCTGCTCCTAGATTTAAATATTCTGCTCTCAGCTGTATTAGAAAATTTAGGTGACAGCTGGTATAGAAAATCAGACTCAACAAAAGTACGAATACTTCTAAGTGGTTAAGATGAATTGTCATTAGTTCAAAATAGATACATTTTTTCCAGTGTGCAACAGTTTATTAGGCAATCCAGACTTTTTGTTGGCTATGCTTATGTAGATGAATGTGACGAAATAATCCAGCTGTCTCCTGACTGATGTTATTTAAATACAACATGTAAATAGGCGTAAGCCCCTTTGATGAGCTTATTAGCTCTTGGGGCAAACGTTTCTCAAAATATGTTTAAATAAAGAACTATTTTTATTCAAACTGATAGTCTGACTTTGTTAATTTGAAAATATTTTCTGAAGTTATAAATACGATTTGAATATGTTTTTAAGGAGTGCTTAACAGCAATAAGTTCATTTCTAAAAGTCTCGTTTCTGTACACCATTTTTTAAACATTTCTTTTAATTTCATGCTGAGAAGTGGTATATAATATAACATAGAATACAACACGCATTTACGCCATTTAGTTATATTTTCCCTTTGTAAATTGTACATTTTTGGACAATTGACGATGCCCTTGGACTTCTTGTATTCTTTTGGCGTAATATACCTAACTGGTACTTTTACTAATAATTAACAATTAGACTATGGTGATAGACGATGAGGTGTTTTGCCATCATCGACTATCACTTCATAGAAATCGAGAGTGAATAATCTAATTGTTTCAGTAGAAACTAGTAGGAAACAGTATTTTAAAAAGTGGTATTTTAAAAAGTGGTAACTTTTCGCTGTTCAAATCTGTTAAAATACAAATTTCATATTTGATTTTTCGCAGGTATCCAACTAGGATACCAGGATTCAAAGTTTAGTATCCCCCGTTACCCTGGCCCAGAGTTTTTTTAGGTTTGGCAAACGCGAAATGCGAGAAAACGCACGAAGAAAAAGGAAAAACCTCTGGTGAATTTGTTAGCGATTCCTGGTTCGGATAAAGAATGCAAAAAATGTATAATGGCTTAATGC
Source organism: Paramuricea clavata (assembly GCA_902702795.2). NCBI lineage: Eukaryota > Metazoa > Cnidaria > Anthozoa > Malacalcyonacea > Plexauridae > Paramuricea > Paramuricea clavata. Next base: position 54,099 of record CACRXK020000283.1, read on the forward strand.
ATCATATTCTAAAAATATTATCCAATCATTATCCTTGACGCCAGGCCGTCTAGACAGGGTTTTATCGCATGTTTACTGTCCAGTGTATGCCTGCCAATTTGTAGCAATATTCATTCTCCTGAATTTCATTCAATTTAAAACATCACATCTATTCAATTTAATATAAATATATATTTATATTCACTCACTTTAATCTTGCAATATACATTCAATTTAATCCTGCAATATACATTCAAAAAAATCTGTATTTTATAAATTGATTAAACACACCTATTTGGGCCGACGTGAACTTTTTCTGTTAATACAAAAGCAAGCAAATTTGTCTTGTAGATTTCAAATGAAACCATTCCTCTCCATTTCGAATAATAGACTCGGGATTACAAAATGCGAATGTAAACTCTCCATCTAGTATTGCTTGAGAAAGTTTCTCGTCCTCTTCGTTTGACAGTGAAGTAACACGGCATCCACGCTTTCTTAGTTCACGGACGTGAGAGTCAATGAAATAGTTCAATTTGCAAATGACTATTAAGATGGGTTTCTCCAGAAAATTGTGGCTTTTGCCAAGTCGTCGTGCTACTCTCGGTGTTAGAACTTTGGAATATTAAACTCTTCCCATAACCGATAGCAAGATGCAAATACATCTTTAACATCTTTAATGTGAATCAAATTGGACAAGGCGCGGTATTGATGCTCCGTTAAACTTTAATTCAGGAAATTTATCAATCTATATATTAATGCAGCCTATAAAACTGCTTCTTTCAACTTTTGTTCGTTTATTTAATAATATTATTAGACATTTCAAAATTCAAATGTTTCAATTCAATCAAAACACGAAATGCCTGCGAACACAGGCTATGATGTTTACAATATCCAATCAGAACACGTAGTCTATCGAACCTATAGTCAGCAGCCAATCAACTCTTTGCTTCCATTTTTGAAAGTTATGTGTGGAATGTGAACCCGAAAACTACGCCAATTTCACCAGAGGGTTATTCAAAACAGGCGAAAATAAATACCCTCTGGTTCCAGGGTACCCCCCTGTGAATGCAGTATCCCACTTCTGGATACTGGTTACCATAAGTATTATACCCTGTCCCATCCAATAACTCTCGCTGTTACAAATTACAATAACAACAGGAGATTCAACAGTCAAGTTGTCAAGAACTAGACAATTCATTAGTATACAAAAATGCACATTATATGAGGAAAGACTTGGGTGGCAAACTCATAGACAGTATTCAAAGCTATCAATGTTTGAAATTTTCTTAGTATCCAGTTGAGATATAAGTCATTCACAGTTTGGTATCCAAAGCCAAATTTTATCATCCCCTGGATATCAGGACACCGCAAATTTCGAGGGCTCTGAAGGGGGGTCCCAATCCCATTTCCCACCTGAAGTTTTGGCAAAATCCCAGTTTGATTTTTATTAGAAATCCCAGTCCGAGTTACTGAAATCCCAGTCAATAAAAAAACCTTTATTTATTGGTAGAATAAACAGTTTTAAGACCTTTTAAGCCACCGTGTGTGCAAGTGGTGGACACTTTGTGAAATACGGGGGGCGTGCCAAAGGCACAGAAAATTTTTACAACGCATTTCACTGATATGTGCATTCCGCATTTTTTCTCACTTCCGAATGGCGGTCGACATTCGACGCAGGCCACAAAATTTGGTTACAAAATTTGGCGCCTTTTCATCAGACATCAATACTAAATATTAGTCTAGGACCTGTATATGAGTTTGTATGCGCTTCATTTAGGACAGGTAATCTCAACTGTTTTAGGGTAAAATGACCATGGCGGTCAACATGGCATATGTGCCAAAACCTGAATCCGGGACGAAAGTCCTGAAAATGATCCCACCCTGAAACGGCAGTGTCGACATAGCTCTAACTTCCGAAAAGGAAAAGCAATAGCCTTTCTGAAGTGCTTATAGTGTTCAGAAGGGTTGGTTTTAGGGGTGGTCATTGGAAGGAAAAATTTGTCTAAGTATAATATTTTACAAAAAAATGACCATGCACCAACAATCCTTCACAAAAATTATGAGACTACCCATGTGAAAGTATAATTTCCTCTCCCCTCCCCCCTACAGAGCAATGTTGCTCGTGATTGAGTTGAAATTGTGAAGCACAATGCTTGCAATAACAGTCAACATTGTTTTGAAGGGGG
>CACRXK020000283.1:56283-92146 GCA_902702795.2 Paramuricea clavata
GGGGGGGGGGGGGGGGGGAAGGACGAGCTCCTGATGGTAGGAATTTGCTGATTTTATAGATAAATATGCAAGTCTCAATATATTTTGTGAAGGATTGTCTTAATAAATCATAAGACTTTGTGTTGTAAACAATTTCAAATTCATTGTAAAAAAGTTGCATTTTGCTTATCATGGATTGCATGGTTCTCATAATATGTTCACACGTTAACAGAACATTTTTCGCACAGAATAGGGTGTGGCTTTTTGGGCGTAACCCATACTCTTATAGAGAATGTCACCCACAAAACTCTTGTGTTTTGCTTGTGCTGTCTCTTTTGTCTCTTTTTGTTTTTTCTGTCTCTTTTGTGGATCTATTGACAGGACAATTGAGTCCATGGACAAACGCATTGACATGGTGATCAAGTCAAAAAGACAACGCATTAAATATTAAATTTTGTGGCAATTTAAGTGTGTAATGTCCTTTAAATGCCATTATTATCATCAGTATTTAAGCCAAGTTAAATAGGATTGAATTATATTAACTAAACTTATGTTGTTATCTGCACTGCATTATAAACTTTATAAGTAATAAACTGTTTGATAACGAACAAGTTACCAACTAGTTACCCTAAAAATCAATATAATTTTCACTACAATAGAACGAGTTACCACTTAAAAATTTAGAAAAATAAATAATTATTTTTTTCTAATTTTTTTAGTGGTAACTCGTGGTAACTTGTTATATTATAGTAAAAAGTATATTGATTTTTAGGGTAACTCGTGGGTAACTTGTGGGTAACTCGTTGGTAACTCATGCAAAACACATTCGTTCACATATTTTTGAACTGCTATATTTGTAAGACATGTTAATATACTAACTGAATATCTAACACTTTTCTGGTTCGCTATGCTTGTAAATTATATAAACTCCAAACTCGAAAAATTGAAAACATTACTTGTATTTGAAAGGAGAAAACCTCCCAATACAGTTGTTTTGTCAGAATTCAAAAGAAGTAATTTAAAAGTCATGCACAAGTTCGTGAAAACTCCTTGTGGGCTACATGACAGGGGGGGTGAATATTTTCATGAAATGTTTGTTTGCCACCACAGAAACATAACTAAATACACTATATTTATTGAATGTTTATGATTGATGATAAAAATACGCAAATATTTATTGTTTTTATCATCAATCATAAACATTCAATAAATATAGTGTATTTAGTTAGGTTTCTGTGGTGGCGAGCAAACGTTTCATGAAAATATTCACCCCCCTGTCATGTAGCCCACAAAGAGTTTTCACGAACTTGCGCGAGACTTTTAAATTACTTCTTTTGAATTCTGACAAGACAACTGTATTGGGAGGTTTTCTCCTTTCAAATACAAGTAATGTTTTCAATTTTTCGATTGGGACTATTCTACAATGAATTACTTCTGGATACTGTAATCTAAATACATAGGAAGACAAAGTGGCATTTATCAGGCAGAGAAGCGGCATGCCATTGCAATGGCGCCATATTTCACGAAATATCGAAGGACACAATATCAAAGATAAAATACACTGCACTGTTTCCAAACTTGATGAAACCTTCTTTGAAATCTTCTTCAGCCATTCATGATTATGTAAAAGTACAAAAACTGGATGATATTTGCCAGATTCGGCGATAAAAAGCAAACAAGATGGCAAAATATGGCTGAAATCGTGTTTTCGTGCGGGGTAAGTGAAATAAAATGTATTATATTTAATGAAAATAATGACAATCCTTATGAAATCCACAATAATGATATTAAATTGAACATAGTTTTTCACTCCATGACAATTTTTTTTAGGAAATAAGAAAATTTAATTTCTGCCAGGCATATTAGTTGTTTTGTGCATAATTAGCAATTTTAGCAAAATATTATACTTAGACGACTTTTTCCTTCCACTGACCACTCCTAAAACCAACCCCTCTAAACACTATAAGCAGTTCAGAAAGCCTATTGCTTTTCCTTTTCGGAAGTTAGAGCTATGTCGACACTGCCGTTTCAGGACGGGGTCATTTTCAGGATTTTCGTCCCAGATTCAGGTTTTGGCACATCGCCATGTTGACCGCCATTGTCATTTACCCTAAAACGGTTGAGATTACCTGTCCTAAATGAAGCGCATACAAACTCATATACAGGTCGTAGACTAATTATAATATGCAATGACAAGCATGCTGCATGGTGAAGAAATTCGTAGTCACGAACATTTTAATCGCCTAGTAAGTGCAACTATTATGCAACAACTGCAGAGCGATTATTACAAGTTTTCTCGATTTCCAAAGATGCAGTGTAGTTCCTTATAACAAATTTGACATAATGTTCCCTAGGTCAACTGAATGGTATTCTCAAGGTTTCATTCATTGGAACTACAGGGGGTCCAACTAAGAGCAGTGTTATGAATATGAATAAAACATATTAATGAAACGTAATATGAATAAAACATCATAACGTAATATATTTAAATTATTGCACTTACTTGTATCAATCATAAGAGCTTGTATTTGCAGTGAATAGCTTCAAACAGGGCGCTTATATATGCTCAGATTCCTCAGAAACATTGCTTCGAACGATTGTTCAAATTTGGCAAATAAATTGACAAAACGAAAATATTACATGACGTTCCAACGAAAATAACAGCAGGGATTGAGGGCGTGAGCGGAAGGCGAGGGATAATAGATATTAATAGAAGGGATGAAACACCGGTAATGCAATCGTATGATGTGTTCCATAAGTAGCCTGGTCTCTCGGAAAATTCCAAAACGCCTCTTGCCAACTCCAACAACTCCTACGCGCTTAATTAATGAAAATAAACAATGTTTAGCTATACCGGCTAATATGAAATATTTAAATGTAGCGACCAACGTTTTTTTTTTACATTATTTCGTTTTATTATTATTTAGTCATTACGTCACGAGACCAGGCTACTTTTGAAACACATCTCGCGAAAATGGCCAAGAATGCTCGCTGTTATAAATCACATAAATTAGATTGATCAGTGCCTTTTTTGGTAATGACTAGGCTTGTTCATGTAAGAGAACATCTACTGAGCCCTAAAAATACCACAAAAAGCTTAAACGGATCGGCTAGAAGCATTTTAAAAAGTCACGTGATATTTGTTTCATCCCTTCTATTTATTTCTTCCCTCGTCTTTTCGCTCGCACGCCCGCAATCCTTGCTGTTATTTTCGTTGGAACGTCATGTAATATTTTCGTTTTGTCAATTAATTCGCCATATTTGAATAATCGTTCGAAGCAAATGTTTCTGAGGCTCTGAGCATATATTAAAGCGCCCTGTTTGAAGCTATTCACTGCAAATACAAGCTCTTATGATTTATACAAGTAAGTACAATAATTTAAATATATTACGTTATATGATGTTTTATTCATATTACGTTTAATTAATATGTTTTATTCGTATTCATAACACAGCTCTTAGTTGGACCCCTGTGTTGGAACTTACCCTGATTGATGCTATCGAGGACTGAATTATCACATTCGATTGTGGGGCATTAATTAAGATCTCTCTATCATCTTTGAGATCTGCTTCATTTTTCAATTCGCATGCAGGTTTTAAACTGCTAATTTCGTAATGTATATACAGGTAATTTTTTATGCTTGTTGGGGGTATCTATTCCGTGAAAAATTAAGTTTTTAATGGCTAATTATATTTGAAGCTCTAATTAGTGGTTCATTTTCTCAACAGATTGGAAACAAACTTTGTAACCTGTATCAATACAGTATACTAACCGTTTTGTTCGTTTGTACCCAAGTTCAAGCGTCAGCATTCTCTGGACAATGCTGACGTTTATAATATTTTTCTGTTTGTCGTTCGTATTCTGCTTGGGCTGCTTCAAGGAAGGATAGTATCTAAGCCAACGGACATATTTAACAGACACGTCTGGTTTGTTGTCAGGTAGTTTCTCAGTTACCGAAATAAGTTGTGCAAATCTGGTTTCCGTTTTTATCCAGAAGCAAAGGACGAAGGTTATTTTAAGTGGAAGATTAAAGTTTGTTACGACAGAACTGTATTTGGGTTGAATTTTGGTAATTGGCGGTTTCTTAGTTGTCGTAACATAAGGTCTAGATTGGGTAAACTTATCTGGTCTTTGTTTACGAGCTAGCCAAGATTTACGTTTAGGAGCTGGTACACGGCGGATTTTAAATCTTCCAGGAATAGCGTCTTCTTGCAACGATATTTCACGTTTTCTTCTACCAACAGCATTGCCAGCACCAAAACTAACTCCTCTTATTGCATTTCCTGATGAAGTAAGAAAGCACAAAGTTCTAGTAAATGTTTACTTATAACTGCACATTCAAAAAGCAATTGGGGTCTGCCAGTTCGGACTTCGGAACCTGATTGAAACCACATTGATTTTTACGGCCGACGCACTTTGTTACTGTGCAAATTGGTTCTCGCTGCTTAATGAAGTTAGTTGAACAGTGTATGATGCAAAACGATGTAAATAATTAATATTCTTCTGGGGTGGGTTGTACGAAGGCCGGATAGTGCTATCTACTGGATAGTGATTTTTTCAAGCTTTGTTAAATCAGTCGTTGATTGGTGTAACTCGTATTAAAGTTTAGTATTTATAAGTTATATGTTTTTTTACTACTTCTTATGTCGTCTATATCCGTAGTTTCACTGTTTTTCAAGCATTTTTTCAAAGGTTGAAAAAATCACTATTCGGTGGATAGTGCTATCCAGCCTTCGTACAACCGGCCCCTGGTTTTATTCCTTAACACCTGAAAATTATATTTTAGTTGAAAATTTGAAATTAGCCAGCAATGGATGGCATGGCTGCACTCTATCACGGATGAAGTATATTCTTACTTAATCTATGACTCTATCAAGTTGCCATTGCTACAATACATAAACACACCAAAAATTATTTAAAGAAACGTCATCAAGTTTAGATTAGTGTCAGATTAAGTTTAGATTAGGTTTAAATTCATATTATATTAGGGTTAGGAGTTAGAGGTGGGGTTATTTTAGGGTTATAGGTTCATCTATCCGAATAAATTATTGCGCGAAATTGTATATTGCATTGATAATTTCGTACGTGTTTGGCAATTTATTCATATAGTAAATTTGAAAGTGGAGCTCATGCTGATTTAATTAGACCTAACTAGGAGCAGTTGCGAAAAATGCATCTGTAGGTCCTTGGCAGGAATTGAACCTGTAGCCCTACGATCTCGGGCAACTGTTCATGGTTAGTATTATTTATCTATCCTAATTAGTATTCTTTAAAGAATACTAATGAGGTGGCATCTATTCTAGACGCGTCTGAAGCTATTCAGACACTAGCTTGTAGTCGTGTTTTATAATATCTAAAATGCTCGTGCTCCGCACTCGCATTTTAAATATGACAAAACACTCCTATACGTGTTTTAAATAGAACACAAATGTTGACTCGATATTTTCCATCTACAAGGCCATTCAACTATTATTAAATCAAGTGAAATGCCAACAAAGTCTTCATATAATTACTTAATCACGATCGAGATTTATCATGACTTATTATGTTTACTTAATTTTGCATGTCTACGGACTTATAACATCTTTCTTACTGGTACTGTAGTTTTGTAACTTTATCTCGGCATGCGTAACTGCTATTCCAACAATGACTAAATATTGGCTGGAACCTGCTAACAGAATAAGAATGGATTTTCCATTAATTTCGTTTTTATTATTGTGTTTAAACCAATTTAAATATGAGTTGATAATTCATATAAAATAAAACATGTGTTCGTGCGCCGCTCATTCAGGGATGTTATTCCGCCTGCTGATCGTTTATTAGCAGTGGACATGCGCTCATCCGTTCTCCCAAGTAGGTACTTTGTAGGAATCAACAGGAGAGGAAGCGACTTCTATCAGTGTTTCCATGCCTAGTACGTCTTTGCACTGTCCAACGAGGACTGATCCGCAGGTCGCAAACATACACTTACCCGGGTCAATGGTAAGGAATAGTTGATTTGGTTGGCGATAAGCTTTATTGACGATTTGCTGCAACACTGCCGTTCCACTGCCATCACAAGATAAGTAATACCCTCTGAATTTGACAGATTGAAATACTGTAAACAGACGATGTTCATAGAGAAGTCTTTCTGGTGCCCAGGTGTTCCTGTTATCTGTTTCTTGTTCCCCTTGACTCGCAGGCTAAATTTAAAAAAATAATTGAAATTTGAGTGAATATTGTTCAACTTTTGGGGCTGGTTGTTCAATGCTGAACTATTTCTTGCCCTGGGTTAAAATTTAACCCGCCGGTGTAGTTTGTGTATTTCTCATGTAGCCGCTTAATTGAGAACTTTTTTTTTCAATCTTATTAAAAATATAATAATCAGTACAGACATTAGACATTAATGAGACAAGGCCGCCAATAGCTACAGTACAAAGCTATAGTCGAGGCGTACTTGTCTATGGTACACGCAAAAAGTAAATAAATATAATATTTACAAATACGTTATTAATTATTCAGCAAAGAATGCATATAATATGAAATGATTTTCAAATTAGCTACATCTAATAAAAACGTTTTTAGAAAGGAGAGAAACAATATCTATCAAGAAATGGGAAAAAAGTTGGAGTTAGTGCTTCAATTTGAGGCTTCATTGCATGCATGATCTTTTTTAAATTTTAGATCTTTAAAGCGACTTTATATCGGGCTAAATATTTTCATTCTGTAGAATGTCCAAAAGGATACTACGTATCTTTTTCTTAAATGCTTTTTTTGGCAATTCTCGTATGCAAGATGGTATCTCATTCCACCAGTTCGCACCAACATGGGTAAAAACTTTCGTCGAATTTCTAGTTTCGATTGTTTCTAGTTTCGATTGTTTCGAAGATTACGGTAGGCTATTCTGAAAGATTTTCGCGGTTGCAGAGCTGGGGAGGCAGTCAATTCACAACACAATGGCACGTTAAACATTCAAGTCATTCGCAGAATTTGCATACCAAATTCAAGTTCAAAGAAAAAGACAAAACCCGCAAATAACTTTGATTGTCGCCAAAGGGTCTTAGTCCCTGTAAATATAATAGAATCTACACCTAAAACCGAGGCCCTCAACCTTGTGTGTACCAACGTTTTTGCTTTCGAATGTAATGTCTCTTTCGCCGAAGATAGATGAGCTTCGTGCAACTGTTAGCCATGCATATCTAGACTTTGTTTGCATCACTGAAACTTGGTTAAAAGATAATATTGATAGCCATGTAGTAGGTATTGCTGGCTATAACATTGTGCGGCTGGGCAGGAAAGTAATAAGTCACGGAGGTGTTTGTATGAATGTTCGAGATTCTGTGCGATACATGTTTTATTCGATCTTATGGACTAGAACTTTGAAGTTTTGTGGGTTAAAATCCGCACTGATCGCCTCCCCAGGGGAATACCATCCATTGTTATTGGAACTGTTTATCACCTACCAAGCGCTAACGATTCTTTGATCCAAAATTATCTGTACGAGTCACTATCTAAGATCGAAGGTCGCTTTCCTGACTGTGGCGTGGTCTTACTTGGAGACTTCAACAAGTTGAATGTCTCCCGTATAGAAATGCGTACGGACTTAAACAAATTGTCCAGTTTCCGACCTGGGGACAAAGCAAGTTGGACCTTGTTTACACAAATCTCAGTGCATTTTATGACGTATCAAAGTTGCCACCATTTGGGATGTCTGATCATGATACTGTCGAGGATCAACCCCTTGCTAGACTGGCCTACCCGCGTTGTAAACTACTGCTTAAGTCAAGAGATCTAAGGATGACTAAGCGCCTAGCCATGCGTAAATGCCTCGACGAAGTTGACCTTAACCAACGGACCTTAACCTACGGACTCGTGGGACCTTAACCTACGGACTCGTATGAGGACAAAACGAAGACCTTAGAAATGATAAGACAGGCATGGACATTTTACTTCCATTAGAGTCCAAAAAAGTGATTGTCAACGAATCTCCATGGATAAACGATCATCTCAAATCCCTGATACATAAGCGTCAAGTTGCTCTTGCTCAACTTCCGTCGCCTCAGAAATCGTGTGACTCGCTTGCGTAAGTCATGTCGGACCAAATAATACGTGTCTAAAGTGGAAAATCTAAGGGACTGTGATCCTCGTAGGTGGTGGAAAGAGGTGAAGTCATTTTGTAGAATGCAGTCAGCTACTGGCACAGAACCAACATCGTTCCTGAAACACATCGACGTGGGACGAAATTCTAGTTTCAAAAAACCTTGCTAACATCATAATACATTTTTAGCACCCATGGATTCGTTTACTCCCCTGGCTCCTTCTTGGCCCCCTGATGTCCATATTGACAACTCGCCCTCCGTTACCGAATATTGTTTGAGAAATTTGCATTACACAACCCTCATAAAGCTTCAGGCCCACACAACGTGCCCGCATGGCTGTTAAAAGAGAACGCTGACATTCTGGCTCCCGTCGTGACTGATATTCTCAATTCATTGTATTCGGAGGCACGGTTTCCAAATTCTTGGAAACAGGCTGACATAACACCTATCCCCAAATCAACACCTGTTTATGACATCAACAAGCACCTGAAGGCAATCTCTCAAACACCCATCTTATCTAAATTGGCCGAGGAGTTTGTACTCGACTAAAACGTTAAACCAGCTTTGCTAGCAAAGGTCGACCCAATGCAATTTGGTACTGTTCCTGGCTCAAGTACTATACACAAGCTTTTGTTAGCATGTTCATACTTGGACGAACGCCACAGATGGTAACGGGGCCACTGTAACTGTTGTTCTGTTCGATTTCAAGAAAGCATTCGATCTCATTGACCAACACATACAAATCAGGAAACTGCACTCATACGACATCTCTGATGCAGTTATCTCATGGATTACGGATTTCCTTGCTTCAAGGAAACAGCGAGTGAAACTTGTTCAGAACTGCTTTTCCGAGTGGGGCATGGTGCCAGCAGGGGTCCCTCAAGGCACAAAACTGGGTCCGTGGCCATTTATTGTGATGATTGATGAGCTTGACATCCCCAACACAGAATTGTGGAAATATGTCGATGATACTACGACGTCAGAGACGGTAGAAAGGAATCAAAACAGTAACATCCAAACGGCTGTAGATACCCTAGTGAACTGCGCAGCCACAGACAAGTTCCAGCTTAATGAAGAAAAATGTAAAGAACTGCGTATTTGTTTCAGCACTAAGAACAAACAAATTTTCGATCCCATTGTTATTAATGACAATCCTATTGATATTGTAACTGACGCCAAGATTCTCGGACTTAATGTATCTTATAACCTTAAGTGGAATGGTCACATCGATGTGGTTATGAAGAAAGCTCTGAAACGTCTGTACAGCCTATCTCAACTCAAACGGTCGGGCCTGGGAATTACTGAGCTAGTTCAATTTTATTGTAGCTACATGCATCCATCCTATTACAGAGTACGCGTGTCCAGTTTTTCACGACAGCATTCCGGCCTATCTTGCTCAGGAGCTCGAAAGTGATCAAAAGCGTGCCATGCGGATAATTTCTCCTTTCCGCCCATACAATCAAGTGCTACACGAGTCTGGTCTAATTAGACTATCCGAAAGACGTCAAGTCATGGTGGACAGCTTGTTCAATAAAATAACCGAAAACAAAGAGGACAAACTGCACCATCTGCTTCGCGCACGCAACCCATCAAACTGGAACCTTAGATACCAGCGTACATTTAGACCCACCTTTAAAACAAATCGATTTCGTAATAGTTTTACAACCTTTAACGCCCTTAAGGCCTCAGGCTGAAACGCTTTAAATTTTAGTGCATAGTATTTTTTAAATTTAATGTAAAAAATGTTGTAATTCAATCTTGTGGTTGCAAAGAAATTATGAATAAATGATCTATCTATCCATCTATCCATCTATTTTAATATAAAAATTATTTGATTTTGAAGAACGTGTAATATAAGAATGAATATCGGACGTATTCTGAAAAAGGATTGTATATCTTTTTTCTATTATTTCACAAAAAGATAAAACGCCTATTCATCCAGACTAGATTTCTGAAGAAATATTTCCAAGTTAATAAACAAGCTATTTGGATAAACAAGCTTGTTTTGAATTTTAGGTTAATTTTAACCTTGTGTTATAGCTGAACTAGGTTTTGAACAACCGACCCTGTATTATATTTTTGTAAATATTCATTTCAAATTAGCCTTTCTTACAGCCGATTTTCCCACCATTTTTGGGATACTGCCTCTCTCACGTTTGAGAGTCGTCGCTCCACGAAATACGACTTTTCACCCTTATAGTTATAACTTATAGTCTTACAACTACAACTTCAAAAACTCTATAGTCTAGAAACTTTCACGATGGCAGACAGTACCAAAACATGGCTGACCATGGCCTTTGCGAGAAAGGCTAATTGAATGTCGTTGTCAAAGGAATAGTTTTCTTGACCAATGTATTCACAGGGACGTCGCGAAGCCATCAACATTGCATGGGGGGTGTCGTCATGTTTTGACCAACATTTCCTAGGATTTTGACCATTTTCCGGTCAAGATTTTGACCGGAAAATGTTGTCGACGGCGGGGGGGGGCGGGAGGGGGGGGGGATTTTTCCGGACTTAAATAAGCATAGTCGGAAAATTTTTCCGTACTAACATAAGCATATTCAAAATTTTTCCACCAAAATAATCAAGGCTTCCAATTTTTTCAACGCAAACATAACCAAAACTGCGAATCATTTCATAACTTTGAGCAACTTCGATGTTCTTTTATCCCAAACTTTGACAAAATTTTTCCTAATTGTACCTTCAATTTTAAGCAAATATCAGTTCCATTTTGACCAACTTTGGGCAAATATCACTTCCATTTTGACCAACTTTGACCAACGTTTGAATTATTGCCCCCCCCTATAGCGACGTCCCTGGTTATTCATAGGAATAACCAATTATACACAAAATCGATCAATGTGTTCAATGAGACGAAAACAAGTTAATGACAGCCATCATTAACTGTACATTACATATACCTTGATAGTAATACAATGAAATTAATAATATTTAAGAAAATAGGTGAATAATTAAAATTCCACGGGAGATTTATATGTCATCCACAGTCTGTTTACAACTGGTATAGCAGAGCTTTTTACGTCCTATGTGCAACGTTTGCATAAGAGTAAATACCCAGCAAATTGGTTCAGAACCAATGTGGAATTCTATTCAATAGAAAGCTTCTGTTTTGATCTCTTCAAGCGGATTTAAATTATACAATTGGCATTATAACGATATGCTTTCTTTGGAATAATTTATTGGAATGAATTTGTTTTGTCCGTCGTCGTCCAAACGGTAAGACTGTATTCTTTTGTATATTAAACTTAATCCTAAACTTAACCCTTACTCTAATCCTAACCCTAATCCTCGCCATTTCCACAATGCAAAGCGTAATCCTAACACTAAGCCTATCAAAATAGTAACTTCCCGTAAAACGTGACTCATATCATGTAGTATAACGAAAAGTATAGTACAGGTTTTATGCCAAGGTCCGAAGGAACAAATTACAAATGAGTTATACCATTGCCAAAAGTTGTCCACCAGTTGAAGGTGCATAAAGATGATATTCTTTGTTATTTCTGGCCAGGACAAACTGAGCTCTTGTTTCTTGAAACGTAGACCTTTCGCGTATTTTTAACAAGCCTATGATAATCAAGTAAAAGAATCAGATTGTTGGATTATCTTTTTTATTAACTATAGTTTTAATTAAGTTCCTCGTTATTTTAAGGTTTAAATTCGGACAAAATATGGATTGGGACAATATATAGCCTGAAACTTTTAAACATCGATTGGATCCTGTATGTGCATGGTTTTCTGGATGCCAAAGTGTAGCGTTGTTTAACTGCTTCTGCAGCGGTTCGTCGACGAACTTTTGATAGACTGCCGGTCGTTACGTCGACCTCGTTGATTTCAGGAAGGCTGTGCCAGTCAAACATATACGCCCAATTCAGGTTCTTTTAAAAGCCTTAACAAACGTTCACATTTTTCGCAGAGAGCGTAACATAATGAACATGAAGACTGTCGTCAACAATCTGTCCAACTCTGAATGATATACTGCAACGAATGCATGAAGGAGCTCGTTTCAAAATTTCTGTAAACACTCAACGGTGTTTGCCGAATATGCATCAAGGGTGTATCGGCGATTTGACACACAATCACAAAAGACCAATCAACAAACCCACTTTCCCTTGAAAAAATATTGTCCTCCTACATTGTCGTCTTGGGGATCCTGCGTAATTGTTGTTAATAAACAATACTGCGCAGTGAAAAAACTTATTCTTTTGCAATTGAATTTAAAACATATAGATATTAATAGATATATAGATTTATCAGTTGATTATATAGAAAAACATTACACATGGCAGTCATAGAGACTGAATTACGTAGGTATACAAGCAAGCGCGTAGCCAGGGGGGGGATGGGACCTGCCCCCCCCCACACACTTTTTGTAATGATCAATATTGTAATTCTTCCAAAAGTGAGAAGAAACTATGGGGGGGGGGGTTAAACTTTCTTTATGTATAAATTTCACGTGTTATATTATTAGTTTATTACGCACATGCTTTGTTAATCTCGTAAATATTTCGTCTATGGCATAAAATAGACCAAATTTGTGGCATATAGATCACCAAAACGCCATGCCAAATATGCGCTTGGGGGCGTTTCGCTAACCTTAAAATTGAAAAATTTCCGTGGACTATATCCCCGGCTTCTAGAAAAGTACTTTTATGTATTAGGTACTTTAGACCCCCTCATTCGTATAGGGCTGGCTACGCCGCTGTATACAAGTTAGCAGTATATAATATTATTATCAATATTTACATAAAATTAACATTAAAAAATTTTGACAACACGAATTTATTTTGGAACCGAAGTGTTAATAAAAGGCAATTCAAAATCTCGATGACAAAACGTGATGATGATAAAACGCGCATGGTGACAAAACCTAATCATAAACGAAACAAAAAGAAACACTTGAAGATGAATTTAAAAGAAAACTCTAATTTACAAACTTGTAAAATTGTCACTCTGTAATCCACCACCACAGTCGACTATCTTGTGATTGTTATTGGCGTTATCATTCGTTATTCTTAAATATCTGTCCCCCACACGACTCATCAGTGACCATATTCTCAATACGGAGTCTCCACAAATTAAACATGGCTGAGCCTGATTTAGCTGAGGCTCAACAACATGCGTCTGTAAACAAGTTTCAAAACAAAAATTAGAGACTTTGTTGTAAATGTACTGATATTACGAACAACTTTCTTGTTAATGCATGGGAAATTATAATTTGTCCCTTCGGGAGGCAGCAATATCACTACTGTTGCTTCCTTTCTTGTCTCCATAGGCAAGTTGGAGGCGGCTCCTTTGGGTAAGTGCCTCTTAATACAATAGTTATTTGTTTCTACAAAAAAAACTTAAGTATACTAAACTTTCCAATCAGAAGCATAAGTATTTTCAACAATTTACGTGTTGCAAGCCCGAGATGTAATACCAGACTTGTATTTACTCGTTACTTCTGTTGTTTGACTAAATGTAAGTCATGGATTACACAAACAAAGTACATTACGAAACTGCAATCTAAAGTGATTATTACGAGTGATAAAAAACATACAACATGTGATTCCTTTATGTATATGAAATGACAACGTCAAAACACTTGTGGGATAGCTACCCTCATGTTTATTTAATTAATTAAAACATGGTCATTATATTACGTTTCCAAGAAACGCCTCTATCTGCTACTTGCTAAACTACCTAGTCAATCTAATTGTTCTTCTGGATGTTGTCAAATAATCGTGGGAAGAAAGACCGTCCCACCGGCAATATAAACCACTTAACTTACCAAGGATAAGATGAAAAAGATCGGCAAATTTACCAAAACATTCATCCTGTATTTCTCTCTCCTAGACCATCTACGAAGAATCCCTGGAAATAGAACCAACAGTATGTACAATGACTAACCTAAATGGAGAAAAAAATTTGTGCATAGATGCCTTTCGACAAGGTTCGCATTGCGGATATATTTTAATCCAAAGAAGTTGGATTGTACGATTCGGTCATGCAGATTAAAACCTTCTACCAACTTTTCTGGCTTATTTTCGAGGAGCACACCATTACAATGTTCGTAGCTGCGCTGAATGATCAGTTGAAATGCATAAAATAGGAGTCGTTTATTGAATTTTGACTGCAGTAACAATTACAATATTAAAAATACCCATTAAGGAGAGGCATGCAAGCAACAGATCCAAGGTCCTAACAAGGCAAGCTTTCCTAAACAGGAGTATATTTCGTGAGTATAATTATATAAACAGAAAAGCGGCTTGACCTGTCCACTGTACGACTTTGCGGAGAGCACCGGAAAAAATTAAGAGAAATAGAATAGCAATTTAATTCCGAGAAGAAAAGCGGTAGCTTATAAAAATGCCTTGCTGATTAGGCCTATATATCATATATGAAAGTCGGTTAAGAGATTTTTCTCATTTGTACCCACGCTTTCGTAATCCGTGGGATTTGATTATTACGGGTAATATCGATCAATGCTTTCAATACTTTTTGCAACAATATTTACAGTAACAATGAAATGATACACATGCATGTATAATTGACACTTCATAAATATATATATATATATATATATATATATATATATATATATATATATATATATATATATATATATATATATATATATATATATATATATATATATATATATATATATATATATATATATATATATATATGCATGTGCGCTAAAAAAATATACATTTGAAAAGGAACCACATCAACTTGTATCACATGGATATGTCTCGAAGTACTTTTCCAGCTGTAGAATTTTTCTTACATTCTCTGTTGTTTCAAAACGAAATTATGGTGTTTTTATGAAAATGGGCAGAAATCAAGGGCTCGTGTGCTTCACAGACTTTTGGCAATTGGTAGTAATCGATCTTGAACCTTATTATCAATGTTGTAAAATAAACTTTTCACAATGTTAAGCCCTTTGTCGGCATCTAAAGTTCGAGTGGTAATGTTATTTTCCGTGACCTTTAGAAGTTATAGCTATTTCTGTAGCGACAACTGAACAAGAAATATCATGATGAAATGTGTTTTGATTCAAAATCTCTGGTGTCGAAATACAGGACGATGTCCGATTGTCCCTCCAAAAAAATATGGATTTGAAATGCAGTAAAATTTATCATGCACAAATGGCAAATTACGAATTTTATACAAATTAAAGATTGCATTTATTGTGCCCATGGAATATTTTTTTATTCATTTAGTCTAAAACGATTACATTGTTTTGAGAAGTATTAATGAACTCAATCATTTTGTTTTTTTTCTTCACAAAATGACATATATTTACATCTCCTACATACAATCCACAAAGACAATATTATCCACAAAGTTTTCTTTGTCCTGAGACGTGACATTTTCAAGTGTACAATATTCCTAATTATCATTAGCATTCAGCATTACGGATGTTTAAACTTATGGAGAGTTTTGTTTCCATGGTAAAACATATACTAGGATCGCGAATTTCAGCAATTTTTTAACAAGGTTCTTCCGATTCCTAGGGCAAACTGAAAATCATATATAGCCTAATATTAATTATCCTAATTTTTCAATTTTAGTATTTTGTACCAATAGCTATGGATAATTAAGCGAAAATATATAACGTACTGTAACGCATTTGAATGCAATTATGCTCATATAGAACAACTATGTGTTCCTCTCATAATTACAATAGGACCTCTAAAGGCTATATTTAATATAATCTATAGGAATTCTTTGTTTCTTTAGCAATGAAAGCATGCAGAAAGATTCTTTAGATTTTCTGTTCCTTTATTTAGATTTTGCATCCAATTCATGCTCTTTCTGCAATAATAGAAGTAACATTTGAATTATCTTGCATAAACCAATACGTGTAGGCCTAATATATAGATAGCTACATGACAACGGTAATGGCTATATATAAATTTATGTCAGGATTTCTTACATAAAACATATGACTTGAGATCTCGAAACTTGCTGTTTTAGTAGTCAAAATTATATTTAAATTATACCTGTTCGTAAAATCCAATGAGAAGAAGTATTTTCAATTTAATCCGTACCTTGAATTCTTAATTACTATCCAATGTCGTTTTGCTCAGACCAAGTGACGTTTACATGTACGTAAAAAAGGTGCATATTGGGGTATATGTAAACCTTCATGTTATTCCTATTTAAAGATCGTAAACGGCATTCGACGTAAAGGAACTTTTGCTCTGACTCACAACCATTTGTTGAATAATAATTCCTCTTTTTGAGAACTAATATAAACAGGCCGGCATATATGCCTATAGTATTGCAAACGTGTAAAATATATGGAAGCTATAATGTTATAATGTACAACGAACAAATAAATATAAAAATTTCATCACAATTATTAATTACATTGTTACTGGCAAATGAGATTCTATGTACTTACCCAATATGCACCTTTTGCTGGATTTATACAGCGTATTCCAACCAAATTTCCAAATGCAGTTCCTATTCGCACACAAGGCACGAAATTAATGAACTACAATGACCTTCCCAGTCACTTACGATCGTTCTTATAAGCCGTGTAATTTACATTTGAATGATTAATTTGAAACTCGTTGATGAAAGTTCTTTTTCTGTCAAAGGAAATCCCCGCCTTCGTTTCATAACCAAGGAAAAGAAAGAAAGTTTAACGCGCGTAGGAAGTCGGATATTAGAACAATGTTTAATTTGTAGTTATATATTTATAATGTAAGTTCGTGCAAAGGTTTTTGTCAGTGGGTTACTTACTTATTTCAGCGGTATTTTAATTTTTGGTGATTTGGGATTACAAATTTAGAAGATGTATCTTGATGCTGTATCCGTACCGACACTGCATGTAGCCACACTTTGCTACTTGATGTTAAAAATTACTCGATTTTATTATATATAGCCTAACAGCTAAAATAATTGGATTTGATTAACTATAACAATAGAAACATCACTGTTGTCTGGCATAGAAAACACTAAAACAGTGGATGATTAAAATCAGAATCAGGTCTGAGAAGACCATTGAAATTTGGAAGAAACAATGTGCATGTTCATCAGGAATATGATCATCAGATGGTAGCCTACATGTGTAAAATACAGAACAACTGAATTTAGTAAAATCTCAATAACAATAAGAATTCAAAGTAATTTAAGTAATAATAAGTATATAATTATAGTAAAAATCTCAATAATCACACTTTCCAAATATTGAAAACGAAAGATCTATCAACCAATTAACGACATGGTTGTGGTGTTATTTAAACTACTTTAAAGTCAAGCTGCTGTTATTTGTTTAGGTCAGAAGATAATGTAAATCTAGTGTATGCATGCATATGAACAAAAAAATTGTGTTTTGAATATAAAATAGCTAGGACTGAAAAAATAATCTGTATAGGTGGCCATGAAGAAATTTAAGCTTTATAAAAGCATATAAAGTAAAAGCATCATTAAAACAGCGATACACACATGTGTCGCATGGATCATAATAGCAAGACTTCGGTTTTATATTTTCGTAGAGATCTCACTCTAAGGAACGAAAATAATCACTGAATATATATTCTTTGCGCGGAAAACACCATGTCACATTTCCATTGAAGTGTGATTTCAAGGAGGAATAATATATAATTGAGGAGGATGGTATACATACGCCCAGTTAATAATTTAATAAAGGCATTTGGCTGTGTATATTTTTTACTATATACGCATGTAATTAAAGTACAATGCATCCAAGATAACTGTAATTGAAGTGTTAAAATGGATAACGTTTTTCAATTTAAACGACGAGGATTTAGTGCAGATGAACTACAAAATTCTAAATAACCTTCCCCTTTCGTACATATTCCCTGGCAATTACAACATACGACGTATATCCGTTTACCTGATTGACTTACAGTACTTCGTCAATCGTCGTGAAAAAGACATTCTTATAAAAGAGGCATAAAGAAAGAGACGTACAAGAAGAAAGATATAATATACAGACAAGAAGTTCATTGTTTCTTACATTCGAAATGAAATGGCCATACGCCAGGCATTGACGTTGGCACTGTATAGTAGCTATTGACTTCTTTTACCTCCATTGACAGAACTTGGCTTCTGCGCAAGCTATGACGTCATTATAACGCCATATATTCTTATCCAAGCCAACGCAGCTGTCAAAACAACCGCGTATTTACTCGAAAGATTGGCACTGGTATTTTTTTCGAACCTGTGTGGCAAGCACTCCGTTTAGCTTCGTCTTGAGACGTGGGAAATATGGTGAATTTCCCTAACTTATAGCTTCAGTTGTTTACTTATTGTAAACAGTTCTCGTGTCCCATATTTATTCCTATTATTTTGGCAGACATTTTCCCCGCCAATAGACTCGCACGTGCGCTTTACGTTTGACAGCGGTGTCACCCAGACCCATAGATGCTTAAGGTTACAGAACACCTTTGAGTGTTAATTTTGCCTAAAATTTTTTTATTGGTTTCAATGGAAGCATTAAACTAGTTCTACTATCTGACCAAGTTCGAACGAAAAATGTTGAAAACTCGCAGAGTTATTTAATCAAATACATTTCGCTTGCAATAAGAAAAACATTGAAAATGTAATATTCAAATCCAATTTTCTCCCGAAGAATTTTACGGCAATTACTGATTTTTGAACGAGTTGTGCTCCTGCGGGTTTTAACGAATTTTCTCAAATATTTACAGGACATAGCTAAGGGCGTCAGTTTCAAAATTGTGTTCGGCTTTGTTCTAATTTTCGATATTTTAATAATAAGGAGCAATTCACACAAACGATTCAGAAATATATTGCAGTCGTCAAAGAAATCGCCATATCAGCGGAATGACGAAATAAACAAAAATTTCCGAACACAATTTTTTAGAACAACTATTTTACTAACTGTATAAAAATGTATTTTCATAAATATATCTTCAAACCTGCAGGAACATAACTCAAAAGCGTGAAGAAACCGCGACTTAAGATTTTCCTAAATAATTCTCACATTATTTTATTGTTTGTCAATTTTACAACTTTACCATATTTTTCATGCACTGCCTAATATTTGTTGAAAATTTGAAGAAAATCAGACTGATCTTGAGCGCGCAGTAGCGATTTTCCACAAAACGCCAAAAAGGGTGTCCGGTAACCTTAATTTAAAGCATGTCCGATTGTCAATACATTAATATTAGTACCAATCAGGGATACAGACTACTGTTCAGTTTAACAACATGGATTGATTTTTGATTAAAGCGATCCTTCATAATCACAACTCGTAAATAAAAATGTGCGCACTGACCAACCGCATGACAAACCTTACCATGTCCTGACTACGTAAATATTTCTATCACATGCAAGCCACTAAATCGCGCTAATTTATATGCTTAGTTATTGTTGTGTATATATGTTGTGTACAGATTGTATGGTGCTAACCTCAATAAGGAGCAGTTCACGCTACAGATGTAGGTCAATGCGAAATCAATATAGAGCCGCATCGGGTTATGTGTAGAAAACCCAGAATAAGCGGAGACCGACTCAAGATCGATTCAAACTAGTCTATATAGACCAACGCGAGAAGTGGTTCCGGATCGATTCACCTTCTCAACAGAGCAAAATTCTTGCTTAGTAACCTGGTCTTTAACCCGGCGCATTAACGGAAGTTAAATCGGTTAATTCATTCACGATTACGTACATACACCAGGATTGTATTGGTTTGAGATTGCTCTCAAGTGTGAACAGCCCTTCAGAAATATATTACACTTCTAGAATGCTTCAGATAAATCATGGTTCCGCTCCGACGGCGCGAAATGGCCAAAGCTTGCCTCGTAAAACTTCCGCATTCAAACATGAAGGGCGTTTTCTCGAAACGTCGAACACCTTCAGTTTGATTTTAAAACTATCATTAAAGAATCCCAGATCGGAAATAAAAATGTGTGCCCGCCCCCAAGATTCTGGAAAGATTGGTGACATATCTATTTTAGAGTTATACATTGTTGTAGCCAATATATATAATTTTTTTAACGATAAATTTACCAGAATATACCGTCTATTTCATGAATGTAATACAAATATATATCACCCCCAAACTAAGCAAATATTTGTCAAACGTCTGATCCATTTGTTGTAATCATTTCCCTTACCTCAGGGCACTTTTAAGAAATTGTCAAAGCTGGGGTAAAGTCTTAATAACGACTTTTTCTTCCCATTCTGTGAAGTGTGCATTAATTAATACCATTCTAGATCTGTGCATGCGCAGACGTTTTTTTTGAAGATGGAATGTCGAGAACGTGGGAGAATAATTATGAGAAATGGCGCGGATGCGGCATTTTCAACGAGACTGAGTATCTTTATTATTGATAAAAAAAGTTCATCGGAAAATATTTCTTCACTACTAAGACAAGCAACTTTCTCAGTAGTAGTATATTAAAAATGACCTGCTTTATACCATTATGCACGAAACATCGGGATGTATGTATAATTTGTACTCAATAGATAATAACGTTAAGAATTCATGTACTTTACCCGGTTAAGAGCCATGATGTATTGAGGACAGACGCACAGAATTACATCACACAAAACTTTGTTCTGTGCAGCCAATCACATCACAGCACGTGACTTAAGGTAGCCAATAGCATTCCCTTGTTTGTTCATATCATGTACACGTGATATTTGTAAAATTTCGACTTTTTGAAATTTCAAAATATTTGGGTGGCTAAAAAGTAAGCTATTTACTTGTTTAATTCGATGTCTTTCTTTCTATTATATAAAACACATAGATAAGATTTTGCCGTTGTCTGTTCAGTTATAGACAACCTCGTACCCAGGGCCATTTTACCTCCACGATACTGACGTCGGCGAAAATGGCCGTGGCCTCTGCGGGTCACATGACACCCTGAATTTTGGGGTGTTTAGTATGATAATTTATGAGCACCTCTGACAACTAGGAATTATATTTGTGATGTTACTCTGAGTGTATATCCACACCGGGCGAGCTTGAAAAATATGCCCGGCCACGGTGGGATTCGAACCTACGACCTTTGGAATACTGGGCTAGTATTCCAAAGGTCGTAGGTTGGCATCAATCTCCCATATACTTCAACAATATCATATTCACCTGAGTTCACTACACCAACACAGAAAAAAAATTCATATTGCTAGAATACATTGGTATCGAAGGAACTAGATTCTGTTCCGAAATATCACTTACTCGAACCGTCCTGACCGCGTAGCTCAGTTGGAAGAGCATTGGGCTAGTATTCCAAAGGTCGTAGGTTCGAATCCCACCGTGGCCGGGCATATTTTTCAAGCTCGCTCGGTGTGGATATACACTCAGAGTAACACCACAAATATCATATTCACCTGAGGACACTACACCAACACAGAAAAAAATTCATATAACTAGGAATTAATTTACATAATACTTATGCAGATTCAGGAATAAAAATTTACAGCTTGTCTGAACAACTTTATACAGTATTAGCGAATATGGAAATTCTCAACAGAATACACATCGCTTTACATAATGCGGGTATGGCCAACAGAATACTTAAAACACAGCAAATACAATGTTTTGATTACATTTGTAAGGGACATGATGTTATTGTAGTTTTGCCCACTGGATTTGGAAAGGCAGTTTTATTTCAATTGCTTCCAGACATATTGCCGACAAAAACAACAATCAACATTGTTATTGTGCTGTGTCCTCTTTCGTCTATCATCGAGGATCAGCTGCACAGTCTTAAGATCATGAGTATTAACGCCTGTGTTCTTCCATCACGTTACGAAAACGAAATTGTGAAACGCTATTCAACAACAAGGAAGATATGGCAGCAGAATCCATTTGCCAGACGATATTGTAAATGGGCTTATCAGCATAGTTTTCGCTCATCCTGAAGATCTCCTTTCTGATGTTGGCAGACAACTTATGAAATCAGATGTCTATCAGAAGAATGTTGTAGCCTGTGTAATCGACGAAGGTCATTGTGTGGAAATGTGGTAAGTAAAATGTCCATGTTATTTATAAATGGATAAACATTTACAACAAATTGCATTAAACTCTTCTTTTAACATTTTTATCTGATTTGTTTTAATTAATATCAGTTTTAGTACTTAATGCTACTAAACTGAGATGAAAGGCAAAAGCTTGCAAACCCAACCACTGCTCCCTCCCCCCCATCCCAGTCTTGCACGTATGCAATTTGGTTTGCACCATCTCCACTGAACACTTACCAGAGATGAAAATGCATTGGTCTGGCTCTTCTATTTCTGGCAAATAAGAAAATCACTGGCAAATTTGTTGCAAAATATTCTACTATATGCATGACAAAAACTTTAACAGTCTTTAACACTTTGGCTGCCAAGGCCTAAGACAAGATTTGTTTATAAATGTGATTCTTATAAAATGTCTTTCCTAGATTTTGCACTATGGGTTTTAACAATTTATATAAGCAATTGTTGTAATGTTATAGGGGGAATGACTTCAGAAAAATTTTAAAGGACTGTCATGTCTGAAGGAAATATTTCCCTCAGTTCAAACCTTGGCCCTCACTGCTACTGCACCACCCCAGTTCATCTTGGATTTGGTTTAAGTGACAACTGCAAAGTAATAAGAAAAAACCCTAACAGGAGCAATATATTTCTGGATCGTCAAAAGCGCTTGAGCAACAACCATGGATACCATAGTTACTCAGCAATACCTAAACCAATTGTTGAAGATCTTTTGACTCAAGGTACAAATTATTCTATTACAATCATATATATGAACTCAAATACTGTGGTTTTGCATACTCATTGTTTAACGAAACTTTAGAATAGAAACAGTATGATGGTTCTGAGAAAACCCCCTCTTCACGATTATTTGCACGGTTTCATTCACCACAAACTAGGAAAATGAAGCAAGAGATAATTACTGAACTTGAAAAAGGTCATTCAGGAATACGTGTTATTTTTGCAACTACGGCATTAGGGATGGGTGTTGATGCACCCTATGTTAGCAATGTCATTCATATTGGACCATCATCGAACTTGGAATGTTACTTTCAAGAAATTGGCAGAGCTGGACGTACTGGACACCCAGCTAAAGCAACAATCTATTTTAATAACTCAGACATAGCTGCTAACAAATGCACCATTAATGATGCAATGAAACGGTACTGTCAATCTGATGGTACTTGCCTTAGAAAAATATTACTCGGGTATTTTGGTTTTCGCAATGTTGTGCAGAAAAATTGTTGGTCTGTTTGCAATGGTTTTGATTACAATGCAGCACAAACAGCGGCTGATAAAATACCTGTTAACCAAACCAAATTTGGACATAATCTGTTGCCATGGCTGTAAATACACGTTACAATCATAACGCGTTACTGTGTACTCGTTACATTTGAAGTAATTTTAACCTGTAATTAATTACGTTTTTAGAAATGTAACGAAAAACGTAATTAATTACAAAAGCAAGGAACGTGTTCCTTTTTCAAGGAGTAAGTTGAAAATTTCTTTTCTTATTTTGTTAAAAGTAAGAAATAAAAAATACAACCTTACGACAAAAATTCAAAAAAATGGCTGAAATAATTTTCAACGAGATCACATGACATGATAGCCTACATGAAGTACTATTTATTGCTATAGTGGAAACCACAATTTGTTCCGAGGCTCAGAGCGCCAAATATTGGCAAATAAAGTTTTAAGATTACATGCTTCGATTTGCATGTAAAATGTTTTAATATATTGAAATATCATCTTGATAAATTCTTGCAAATTTCATAGTTTATACCGTTTTTATTTACAACTACTATTTAAAAAATTATAATATACATAGTAACAATTTGCCGGTAAAGGAATTTGTAATTAATTCCTTTTTTCCGCTGTAATTTTTTCATTGTACTTAATTACATTTTAGAACAAGTAATTATAATCTGGAATTTATTACATTTTAAAGCAAGTAATTGGAATTGGAATTAATTCATGTTCAGAGAGAATAATTGAGCCTACACTTGTATGTTAAATGGAAATTAAAGAAATTTCTGTGGTACGGTAATTAAACTAATTATACTAATTTGCATATGTGAGCTCCCCTTTTAAGTTTTGATCTTTAGGGCTAAGCTTAATTGAAGTAAATTTATAAAAAAACATCGCTTTATGTAGAATAAAAGCCGGCGGTTACTAATAAATAAGGACTGTTGCTTTCCCAGTGAAAGTACTAACCAGTATTCAGGTACACATCTCTTTTTTATGTCGCTCCAACCACCGGTGAAACTCTACAATGTTAAGGTACCGCAACGGGGACCTCTTTATGTTGTTGAAATCCTTGTATGAGCGCCCCTCTATGTGGTTGAAGGGACCAAGATTTATTAGATCTTCTATCATTCCTCTCTCATCTTCCGTCGAATTGCGTGTTGTGTGTTGGACTGATTCTTTTGCCACTCATACAGTCTTATCAAACTGTTCTTTTATCATGGAGATACAATCATAGCTTTACTTACTTTGTTGATGGATGAAAGAGTTTTATTTGGTCCCATTCTTTGCACAATATTTTTGCACAGTTTGTTTGTTATTTCCTGTGCTAAGTCGTCTTCAATATTATTTCCTGTCCCACCTTTCCAATTCACGAAGAAGCCCCATTTAAATTGTTGTGACAACCTCGGTGTGAGGAGGCATTCAATCTGTGCAATGCTGACGAACATTTCGATGGCATATTTACTATATAGGAACCCAGTGATTTGAATACTGATAGAAGAAACTTTTGATTAATGAGATTCCGCTCTCCGTCAGCTTCTCTGGCTGTATCTTTCATTTGTAAAATTAACATTATGAGGAAAATGGTGCACAATCCATAGTTTTTACGTGGTCATCATTGACATCATAATCAGTAAGTGGATCAATTTGCAATACATACTTTTGTACAAATTACAATACAATTCTTTTTCTGTTCGTCTGTACCATGAATGATGTCTTTTGGAAACTCGTGGATTGTTGGCTTATCATCAACACTAGACATGCCAAAGAAATGCAATACTGCAACAATAATATATGCACGGCCAAAGCTTAAGAAAAGCTCTTCGCTCCCCTCGTAACAGTCGAGCACCTTCTTTGGTGTAGCATTACGTCGATCGTATTTTTCACGGAAATATTTCAGTGTTCCCTGATCGCCAACAGATTCTGACATGTACAGTAGACTGTAACTGTATTGTAAGAGAGATGCTTTGGTGTGCCACATTACAGCTTTAAATGGCAAGCAATGCTCAAAACGATCGGTGGGCGTGTGTGCGCCTGCAAGTAGATCTTTGGCACCAGCAAAACGTACTCGGGTAAGTTGATCCCCTCCCATAACAACTTTCATTTCCCTCATCGGATCATCTTGGTCATCCATTACATGGGCTTGCGTTTGGCCGGAGGCAGCTGGCCCGACAGGGATTGGTGGATCATCTGTCTTTGGTAAAATTTCCAGGAGACCAGCCTTGTTATAAATTTCTGAAATCCATTTTCCGTATGTTCTGAGGATTTTAACACAGTCAAAGTCTTGATCTCGGATGCACTGGGCGAAAATTTGTTTCGCGGAAATGCCGTTTTAATGTCACCGAGTGGAGAATCATTAGGCACATTTTTAAAATCAATGCGGACTTCAATTAAGTTTGTTGCAAATAGATGCAGGTCATCATTTTGAAATCCTTTCCTCATGTGTCCCCTTGAGAATTCTCAGATCATAATCATTACCTGTACCAGGGAAAGTTTTCCCAGATTTAATTCTACTTGCTGTCTGGTCTAAGAAATGACCGCCGATGAGGTTCAACAACTTGTCTCATCTTTCATGTGACAAGCAAACTCCTAACTTGTTTAGGTGGTGTTGCAACTAAAAATACATAAAAGATATAGGGAACTTGAATATTCAGAAATAACAATTCGGGTACTTTTTCGCAACCATGAATAGAAAATTTTACCCAAACAATTGGTGGCAATAGTGAATAATTAGAAATAATTATCTCACAGTATCCCCTCCCCACACAAAAATTCGCTTTCCGATTGATTATAACGTGAATACTTTAACAACTATTGCATTAAAATAAAGGATTTCAATATTTACGAAAGGCTGACTTAATTAAAGTAGGAGTATATATTACGTTTTGAAAATTACAGTAGAAGCAACACTTAAACTATAATAGCCATTGACGTTGCTATTGGTTTGTGAAAACTTCATATTTCAGCGTAATTAAATTAAATTTCCAATTATTTCTTACACCAGAAAATAATTCTATTAGCTTTTTGTTAGCCATCGTCGCAGTCACGTTGCTGATTTGCTCTCTAAAGCCTTGTAAAGGTTCCTTTTTCCTGGATTCCCAGCTGACTGTCTCCGCAGTGCTCCAAATGGAATTTCTCTCATGCCTGGGGTTAGCCTAATATTTGTTTTGATTGCCTAATTTTTCAACTTTTTTTATTGCGCAATAAAGCATGTGAACCGCTCATATTGCATTATAATATAAGTGTGATATATCAGACGAATTGATTGGCTAATACGCGTGCATTGTGACGCAATAATGCATTGTTATCTGTGGCACTGCTTTGCTCTTTCTCTGGTTTTTCCCGTCTTCATCACTGCTTTTTAGCTAAAATTATACACAAAATTATAGAGCTTTTAAAATACAAAATTTACCAGAAAGCAAGGAGGAATAAGCCAAAGGAAAAAAGCGATTTTCTATAATTCTACTCATAAAATTAACCGCCTTGGCATTCGTCGAATTTGTTGTTGTCTCGATAAGTTTTGAGTAAAAAGCGTACAAAATAGTCGAGAAAAAAACTTGAAAAAGATACAGCTGGAAGACCAAATACATATAAAAAGGCAACAAAAACTGAATACAAGTGATTTAGAAAGTACCTTCAATTCTTCTGTACCTTCAATTCAATAATTTCGAAAATTAAAACTGATCAGTAATAAATACGACGAAACCTACGATTTACCGTCTTTCATTAGCAAATTCAGCAGCCCAGATGCTGAAAAAATTTGGCAAATTAGTCTGTGTCACTGCTTTTTTATTTCCACAATTTTAAACAATCTTTCCGGCTTTATAGCATCAAAAGTTTGTATATTGATTTGGCAATTTTTCTCCTTCGCTCGCTTAAAAATTCAAGCGACGTCGACAGTAAAAGCATGCGCATGACGTCACTGAGTACATGTTAGCAGAATTTCAATGTCGATTTTGTGAGTAAAATTGTTTACTATGTAATATCCCCTACTTATATTATAAAAGAAATAGAAAAACTCGTCTCGTGCGTTTATGGTGTGATAATGCACTTGGGGAATGTTGGGAGAGTACTCGAGAAGCGTGTAAAACACTCGTCTACGCCTCGTGTTTTACACGCCCCTCTCGTATTCTCCCAACATTTCCCGCGTGCATTATCACACCATAAACGCACGCGACTCGTTTTCTATTTCTTAATTAAATAACTAAACGTTTTAATACAAAAAGCCTCTGGCTGCTTTGCGAAGGAGAATGTGTACCAAACTTGAAACGTGGTAAACCACTTGACATAGTCTGCAGTTGCAGGGTTTGCGCAATAAATTCAGGAAGTTCTATTGAAATTCGTCGTTTTAAAAGAACCCCACACGGTGTGCTTATTTTGCGTGGATATTACGTGGGCTTAAAAACCGATATAAACAAAAAAATCATGTTACTTCCAAAGGGATGTTCGTTCAGTGAGGGAATGTTTTGATAAAACAGTCAAGGTAGTCGCTTATTACTCTAAAGAAAATACAAAATTAATGGTATTCGAGTTCATAAAGTGTTTAATTTAATGGGATGAACGAATGAATCGCAATGTTAGTAACAGTGTCGATATTTATATTAAATTATGGATCGAGGAATACTCAATATGCAATTGAAGTGTAGTCGAAAAATTCAAGACTCGAGTTTCACACTCAAGTTTCGTGGTAAATATTGCATGGATTTGAACAATTCAAGACCCAAGATAAATACTGTTCACCAGTTATTGGACACTTGAACAAGATCAAGTTTGCTTTTTTATCAACTGGTATCGTTTAAATGGATTGTAATAAAATCCTTGTGATTTTGAACGAATATTAATAGATAGTTAATTTTAAATGTGTTCATATTGTGCAATATTTTCATAATTTTCAGAATGTATTATACATCCCCAAACTAGATAATCTACATTTGATTTGAATATGGCCGTCCATTTTAATCTATCAGGGGCAACCTTACAAACCCTTTGTTAAAATTTAACCTGCTATGCAGGTCTATTTCTTTCAAAACTTCAGCGAAGAAAACTTCTGATCCAAGCAATATCCCTTCAGAAATATTACCAAATTTATAAACCAACTGTTAGGAAGCTTGAGAAAGCTTTGGATGGAGATCGAGGGATTCAACTACATGAAAAATACAAGCAAAACGTTGACATTCTATTTCAAGTGAAGGCCATCATCTACTAACTTCCAGACGAAGGGCCTTCACTTGAAATGTCAAAGATATAACTCTAATATTTTCTTCAAGTAGTTGAATCTCTCTCTATTTGAAGCATGTTATCATCACTACCAACATTGCCACAAACTTGTTATGACGCCGGATTGATTTGAATTTTTTCTATTTAATTTAACCCAACTAAGAGTTCAGCATCCCCTCATAAATTTGGGTCGATATGGGTGTGGGTACAAATTAAATGGAATTCAAGTTGAGATACCGGCCCAAAAGAAAAAGGAAAAACAAATAGTACAAAAGTAGAACAAAGTTGTTCCACCTGTGGCCGGTTGTTCAAAAGCCAATTTGCTTACCCTGGAAATGTGCACAGATGCCCCCTACTTTATTATGTTACTCAACCTAAAACGATTTTATACATCGGAATTAGGAGAGTGCTGCCACTCAAAGGGTTAATCCCACTATCTGCCCATGCATTCTGTTAACCCTGTAAGTGGCAATGCACCCAGATGTGCTCACTTTATTATTTTACTCTGTCTAATTCCAGAAGATTTTATTCGTCAGGGGAGAGAGTACTGTCACTCAACGAGTTAAGACTCAAATTAACTGATTTCCAATGATTTATTTAAATTGGTAAAATTTCCCACTAATCCTGCTTACAATGTATGTTCTTTTTACGAAAATTTGCCCTTTGCCAGTAACAATGTATTATTTTGACATTTTGGCTGACCAAACAGAGTACGGGCACATTCATACGTGCTGACCATTCTGGGAAGGGGCATCAAATTTTCATGTAATATTAATTATATAACCTGAATTTAAATTATTATGTTCTAGCCTTTGTTCAAATTTCCTTCACTCTAAATATTTGTGGGTCATCTACCCTCCCACCTGCCCTTGTCTCATACGGGCATAGGAAAGTCCATCAAAGTGATCAAACATATCCTTCAAGCGCATAAATGTATTAAAAAATGTAATTCTCATTATTTGAAGGTCATAATTCACCACAATTCAATGCATGTTTTACCTATCCATACGCGTATCGGCCGGGGGGGGGGCACATGCTCTTCCCCCCCCACCCTCGAGTAAGGCTACAAGAACGATGGATTACAGATTTGGCGCAAAAATTTCAAACCCTTTCTCTAAAATATGTGTAATCGACTCTATTCGGAATTTATTCAATCCTTGAAAACCAAAAACCTTGCTAGCGTTTTCAAACACAGCCTCCATATCGCTTTTAATATAATATTGTGATAATCAGATGTGATATAATTCACGCGTCCGTCCCGCGATGCGGTATATTGCCACGTAAATGTCCCGCGGGCTATCTTACCATTTCCAGTAGGCGATTTCTGATTGGTGAAATAGAATTCTCTCTTCGGTTCGCAGATGGTGTTTCGATCGTCTCGGGGGAGCGAAACCAACACGGTCTGCGGTACGGAGGCAAGTGCTAACTGATCTAGCCTGTTTTCTTCTTCAAGCCTATTTGTAAGTTAGCGGATGATTTCAACCTTGTTAATCGTTCATACGTCATTGGTTCAATGACACAAGATGCATGTGATTTTACTCTGCTAATAGCAACATAAGAAACTCCAGCAGTTCTTTCAGATTTGCCAATATCTATCCATGCTTTTGGAAGTGTATGTTCTTGCCTCTTGTGTATTGTCAGAGCCCAAGCGACCTGAGAGGTAACTGTTGCCTCTCATGGAAACCTCTTTCTGTCGGTGATGTGACAGTGATTGGATAAACTGGGATACACAATGGTTGGTTTTCATTAAAAACAGGTCCTCTTTAGTTTTCAAATTCCACTATTACCGCAATAGATAAGTCAGGTGGTCGATGGTTGTTCTGATAGATAATATCAACAACTGTCCCTGTAGCACCATTGCAGAGGCCAACACTTGACCACAAATTCATGGTTAACATGACCCTAGCACCTTTTGCTAGAAATACGACAGATTCTAAGCCAGACATATCATCTGAGGAAAATCTTTTTGGCCAATTCTGATGAATGGCAAGCATTAATATGAGCAATTGGATGCTCAAGTTTTGTTAGCTGGTCATGGTTGTAATTAGAAACTTGTTGATGGCTATAAAAGAGTCTAGTAGAATCGTCCAAGTCACATAAATTAGTGACATTCGATGATTGACGACGTGTCAGAAGTAACTTCCAGTCTTCAACTGTTGAGTCACCTTTGCGAAGTCGTAGTAACAAATCTCTGAACTGTACTTGCTCAGATGTCATGCCTTGCACACATTGATTTAAAGTGAGTTTAGGAACTTTGTCATACATATGATATGCTTGATAATGACACCCTAGCTTGTTCACCAACAGCGTTTGATGGTTTAGCATGGTAAAGAGATTTATCTGCTACTGGTGGCAATTGACGTGGATCACCAGTTAAAATCAATACTTTTCCTCCAAACACTTTGTCATTATAACCAGTTACTTGTTTAGAACGCTTGTCTATCCAACGAAAAGTAACTTGGCCAAGCATGGAGTATTCATCATGATCAATAATGATGTATCCAATATTAATATTAACACTCTCTTGTAACCTACAGAAGCTTTGTCCTGTTAGGTCTTTTTTACCTCTTGATCCTATAGGTAACTTTAACAGAGAATGCACAGTTACACCTCTAATGTTATAAGCTGCTTTACCTGTGGTAGCAGCGAGAGCATATTTACTTTGCAAAATATTTCTAATAGCATTAATAAGGTAACTTTTATCAGTTCCTGGAACACCATTTATAATGAGACATAATGTCTCTTTATCGGATGATGTATCATCAAAATGAGACTTAACAATATCATAAGCAAGTTTTTTCATTTCACTGAAACTGTTGATGTCAACAACATCATATTGCTCATCAATAGTGTATTCCTCTTTGTTTGTTTTTATCCATGTTGGCATTTCTTGGATTTGTTATTCTGAATAATTGGCTCTGTCAAGATGCCAGTCATCAATGGACTCTGGTGTTTGTTCTGAGTTGTGAAAAGGAGTGTTGAGGTCTGACAATATCATCCACTCTTCTCGAGTTGTCTTCTGTTCTTCAGAACGTTCATCTTCTGATTCTTGATCATGAATTTGAATGACAGCTTGTAATTTATCAAACCAGTCTGGAACATTAGATTGCCCATTAGGTGTTTGTAAAAATTCATGACAACAAATTGATCAGAACCTCGTCAGTTGGTTCTTGATCAACCCATGCATTGTTTTGGGTTGTTCTCCACGGTTTATATCTCAAAAGATGATATTTACAATACAGGCCAAAATTTGGGCCTGTGGGTTTAGGAGAATATGTTGGAAATGTTCGTGGTATAATATTCTCTGGCAATTTTGTCAATTCATTGTTAACAACTTTGTATGTTGTAGCAAAGTTCATATTTATTATATTTTGCGAACTCTCATATTGTTAACGATTAGCATACACATCAAGAAATGAATAATCGGTGCACGATTCACCCTACTCGATACTTGCAGTATCAAGCACTCTACGAAGAATCATTCAGACTGGCATCACTTTAAATGATGAACTGTGAGGTTTTTTGTGAAATTCATGAATAATTAATGATGTTGATAGCCAATCAAAATTCACGGATTCAGTCACATGCACACCCCTGTATACGCCATACAAATGAGATTTTAACAAATATGCAAATTAGTTACAAACACTCGTGGTTGTATCTTTTCTGTTACAACCACGAGTGTATGTAACTAAGTTGCATATTTATTAAAATCTCATCGGTATTATCCAACATTAAGAGATGCATTACAACAACAAAATCACATTTATTTATCAGAGGCGTAGCCAGGGCTGGGGCCGGAGGGGCCGCCCCCCCTCCCTCGCAAAATTTTGCCCCTCCGCCCTTGCAAAATTTTGCCCCACCTGATAAATGTATTGTACTAGTAAGGGTACCTGCAAGGTAGGGATTGTTGCGGGCATCAAGAGCAAATAGAACTAAAAATAGTACAAATTACGTAAAGCATGCACTCATTACTCGCAGAGAGCCGGCGACTTGTGAGGACTGTAGTCGGAGCTTAAGGAATACGGAATCGATTCATGCCACGAGTGTCTGAGAAAAAGCAATGGCCAATGCAATTGTTGCCAAGACCATGCACGGGTTCAAGAGCAAGCACAGATTACAGATAGGCGTGTTAATGTTAATGTTAATGTTTATGGAAGTAATATTCACTAAATCACAAGCAAGAATATATAATATTTTCAAGATCAAGTGGAATTTGTTGAATTTAATACGCGCTGGTTTAGTACGCGTATAAATACAAACGACAAAGCATTCTTATTAAGACGAACAGTTAAATTATATAACACAAGTTTTTGCTATCTGATTTCATATTATTAAGTCTAATACTGCTAGGCGCATTTACTACATTGTATACACAGTATTAAACTAAGAAACCAAAACTTTATAATAAATTAAAATATAGAACTTCCATTGAGTGAACAACGCACGAAGTGCAGTCACGTTATTTTATACACTAAATTATGGCCTTCACAGGGCTTAAAACTTTACTAAACCTTACGCCGAGTGCCTGAGTCAAAATAATTTACAAGTCGAAGCAAGCAAAACAATTAACAATTATTCGCCGAAGGCGAGGTGATTATCGGGGAATATTCGCCGAGACGAAGTCGAAGCAAGCAGAACGATTAACAATTATTCGCCGAAGGCGAGGTGATTATCGGGGAATATTCGCCGAGACGAAGTCGAGGTGAATATTCCCCGATAATCACCGAGCCTGAGGCGAATAATTGTTTCAGTAGTTTTGCACAAGTTTTTTTGTGTTTTTATTGTCCGAATTCATTTTAAATTCGCTTATTTCTTTATCACTATTAAACCTCAACAAAACGGTTAGCCGCCATTTTGAAAATTTCGATTTTGTTATATTCACCTGTAGGTGAATATAACAGATTTAATACGTCAAATTTGACCAATCACCTTGTAGGATTTGTTATGTTCACTTAAACGATATCCTTCAAATACGCCTCAAATATTGTATGTCGACCACAATACAATTGGCTAATTAAAATTTACTTCAAAGCCCCCTCTCTGCACATATTAGAACGCTGCTACGCTCGCTCGCTTCAGGCTCGCTCGCTACGCAGCAATAAAAAAGGGAATCCTTGATTATACAGCTTCAAGTTGAGATCCGTCGGAAAATTGTCAATGTTGTCGGAATCTTTGAGGTGAAGCATCGGAAAAAGTGATATGGAAATCGGGAAAAGTGCTGCAAAAGCAATTGTGATGTCCGGAGCTGATTTTTTTTACCAAAAAAGGTGTCGACGGGGGGGGGGGGGTGGTTTAAAATGTTGTCGTCCGGATAATTTTTTGACCCCACCTGGGTTTTTGCTGGCTCCCTCTGACCAAAAATCCTGGCTACGCCTCTGTTATTTATTCCAATACCAAAATTATTTAATAAGCACCAAATTATTTAACAAGCACCAATTTATTTTCCCGTGCAAAAGTAATCGCAAGAATTAAACACGCAGTTATTAAACACTGGTGCTATTGTATAATTCGTTGTACTCGGTGAAGAATCCGTGTTTTTCGCGTCATTTGTATCGGAATGCACACTAAAATCTGTAATGTCAAGCATTGCTAACGTTTCATCGGAAACATCAAAATCCCAAACCTCATCAAATGTAGACCAATCACTTACACTACTACCTGTTTCCTTCATTGGAGGTGCAAGCACATTACTTACAAAACTAACTTGTTCATCGCTTGGCTTTTCGTACCGAAACAGAGAATCTGATCTGTGACCAGTTTGTTCCCTGATTTGTTTTTCTTCTACAGTACGTTGAAACAGACGAGTAGCACATGTTATACGCAAGCAGTGTGAAGTTTTTCTCTCAATACCTGCCTTCGAACATAACTTATCCGGTAATATTTTAGCAAGTGTATTTATACCGATAGCACTCTTTTCGTACGCAAAACAACCGCTTCGGTGCGGCTTGAAATGAAAAGCATTAGGATTCGCCTCAATGCACATAGCTATTTTTTCCAAACACAAACTATAAAACTTCACTAAACAACGACTATGCTCCTCGCCTATTTCCTGGCATTTATGCTCAATAAGCCTTTTACTCTTTTTTAAATCCTTTAGCCCTCCATGAAACGTCTTTGACACACTTTCGTCAAAAATTATAAAGTTATCTTTTACTGCAATATTTGAAACTCTGATGAGCCTATGCTCGCTTGATCTTAGACCGAAAAGCTTTCCATTATAAAAATAAATCGTATTTAACAGACACTCAGCTGAATCACACCACAACAGTCCCTTTGTCCAATAGAGTCCGTCTTCTTCGACACTAATTTCACCGCGAAGATCCTTTCTACATTTCACTTCAACTCCCTTCTTTGCAGCATCTCTCACTTCGCCGTCAAAAACTTTGCGAAATAACGTGAACCTTAAAATACAAAACAGAGATTTTAGAAGAAAGATCGATTAAAACCAGCCACACCAATTTATTAGTTTTGTCATGTCAACCATTTTAAAATGCTGCCTACTCATGCACCTTTTATCGTCTTTAAACAGTGGATCCAATCCACTTTTATCGCTCAAATATCGCTTCAAACTGCAAATTATAACATACAACCTTCGTGCTGGATATCTTTCCCCCTTCGCGTTGCAAACCTCTTCCACAATCCGACTCAGCCACAGATTTAATGTTTCTGTATTCATACAGTGTAGTGGTGTAGTCAAGTCTCCGACTTGACATATTTGTAAGTTCACTGAACTTGAAGGCACATTCCTAACAGTCTTATCTTCTCGGCAACTTTGCCATGGTTCGAAAACATTGACTGCCCGTTTTATATTATATCCTGTATTCTTCGGAATAGTACTGGCAACCAAAAGACGCTCTTCCTCTGCTGTCAAAGGTGTTATGTACCGGCTAACACCGGGCGGGAGTCTGAACCTGTGCTGGCGGATATAAGCCGTAAGTGTTTTGATATTAATTATGAACCGTTTGGTAAAGGTTTAGTTTAGTGATTTAGTTTTAGTGATTAATATTTAGAGAAATATTAATAGTCTTTCAGCGCATATTGATGAATTTCGAGTTTTTATGAATGAATCTGATATTGATATTATTTCAATCAATGAAACAAAACTTGATTCTTCAATTAAGGATGAGGTTTATATACTTGGTTATGAAATAGTAAGAATGGATAGAAAAATAAATGGGCGACATGGGGGTGGTGTTTATATCTATGTAAGATGCAATCTTAACTACAAAATTTGTAAACATTTAAGCTCTGATGAATTAGAGTATCTAACTGTGGAAATTACTAAACCTCGAACTAGATCACTATTAATTAGTACCTGGTATAGGCCCCCAGACTCACCAGTGTGCCATTTTGATCATTTTGAGAAAATAGT